>JAHLWY010000133.1:0-18469 GCA_020002185.1 Paraescarpia echinospica
TCAGTGTTTTGACTACCCTATGTATCTGTGAGTGTGTGTTGACTACCCTATGTACCTGTCAGTGTGTGTTGACTACCCTATGTACCTGTCAGTGTGTGTTGGCTACCCTATGTATATGTGAGTGTGTGTTGACTACCCTATGTCAGTGTGTGTTGACTACCCTATGTATCTGTGAGTGTGTGTTGACTCCCCTATGTATTTGTCAGTGTGTGTTGACTACCCTGTTTACTTGTCAGTGTGTGTTGACTACCCTATGTATCTGTCAGTGTGTTTTGACTACCCTTTGTACCTGTCAGTGTGTGTTGACTACCCTATGTATCTGTGAGTGTGTGTCGACTACCCTGTGTATCTGTGAGTGTGTGTTGTCAACCCTATGTATCTGTGAGTGTGTGTTGTCTACCCTGTGTACCTGTCAGTGTGTGTTGACTACACTATGTACTTGTCAGTGTGTGTTGACTACCCTATGTATCTGTGAGTGTGTGTTGACTACCCTATGTATTTATGAGAGTGTGTTGACTACCCTATGTACCTGTCAGGGTGTGTTGACTAACCTATGTATATGTGAGTGTGTGTTGACTACCCTGTGTACCTGTCAGTGTGTGTTGACTACCCTATGTACCTGTCAGTGTGTGTTGACTGCCCTATGTATCTGTGAGAGTGTATTGACTACACTATGTACCTGTGAGTGTGTGTTGACTACCCTATGTATCTGTGAATGTGTGTTGACTACCCTATGTACCTGTGAGTGTGTGTTGACTACCCTATGTACCTGTGAGTGTGTGTTGACTACCCTGTGTAGCTGTCAGTGTGTGTTGACTACCCTATGTACCTGTCAGTGTGTGTTGACTACCCTG
This sequence comes from Paraescarpia echinospica, assembly GCA_020002185.1. Classification (NCBI taxonomy): domain Eukaryota; kingdom Metazoa; phylum Annelida; class Polychaeta; order Sabellida; family Siboglinidae; genus Paraescarpia; species Paraescarpia echinospica. The sequence goes on from JAHLWY010000133.1 coordinate 855, forward strand.
GCATCTCGTGGAGGTGGCGTTGACTACCTGTGGCTATAAGGCGTGGAGCGTGTTGAATCCTCATGTATCCAGGGAGGTAAAGTTGATTCACCCTGTGGTAAATCTGTCAGTGTGCGTTGACAACCCTATGTACCTGTCAGTGTGTGTTGACTACCCTATGTATTTGTGAGTGTGTGTTGACTACCCTATGTAACTGTCAGAGTGTGTTGACTATTCTGTGTACCTGTCAGTGCGTGTTGACTACCCTATGTACCTGTCAGTGTGTGTTGACTACCCTATGTATATGTGAGTGTGTGTTGACTACCCTGTGTACCTGTCAGTGTGTGTTGACTACCCTATGTACCTGTCAGTGTGTGTTGACTAACTTGTGTATCTGTGAGTGTGTGTTGACTAACTTGTGTATCTGTGAGTGTGTGTTGACTACCCTATGTATATGTGAGTGTGTGTTGACTACCTTGTATATATGTGAGTGTGTGTTGAATACCCTATGTATCTGTGAGTGTGTATTGACTACCCTGTGTACCTGTCAGTGTGTGTTGTCAACCCTATGTACCTGTCAGTGTGTGTTGACTACCCTATGTATTTGTGAGTGTGTGTTGACTACCCAATGTAACTGTCAGAGTGTGTTGACTATTCTGTGTACCTGTCAGTGCGTGTTGACTACCCTATGTATCTGTCAGTGTGTGTTGACTACCCTATGTACCTGTCAGTGTGTGTTGACTACCCTATGTATATGTGAGTGTGTGTTGACTACTCTGCGTACCTGTCAGTGTGTGTTGACTACCCTATGTATATGTCAGTGTGTGTTGACTACCCTATGTACCTGTCAGTGTGTTGACTACCCTATGTATCTGTGAGTGTGTTGACTACCCTATGTACCTGTCAGTGTGTTGACTACCCTATGTATCTGTGAGTGTGTGTTGACTACCCTATGTACCTGTCAGTGTGTGTTGACTACCCTGTGTACCTGTCAGTGTGTGTTGGCTACCCTATGTATATGTGAGTGTGTGTTGACTACCCTATGTACCTGTCAGTGTGTGTTGACTACCCTATGTATCTGTGAGTGTGTGTTGACTCCCCAATGTATTTGTCAGTGTGTGTTGACTACCCTGTTTACTTGTCAGTATGTGTTGACTACCCTATGTATCTGTCAGAGTGTTTTGACTACCCTTTGTACCTGTCAGTGTGTGTTGACTACCCTATGTATCTGTGAGTGTGTGTTGACTACCCTGTGTATCTGTGAGTGTGTGTTGTCAACCCTATGTATCTGTGAGTGTGTGTTGTCTACCCTGTGTACCTGTCAGTGTGTGTTGACTACACTATGTACTTGTCAGTGTGTGTTGACTACCCTATGTATCTGTGAGTGTGTGTTGACTACCCTATGTATCTGTGAGTGTGTGTTGTCTACACTGTGTACCTGTCAGTGTGTGTTGACTACCCTATGTACCTGTCAGGGTGTGTTGACTAACCTATGTATCTGTGAGTATGTGTTGACTACCCTGTGTACCTGTCAGTGTGTGTTGACTACCCTTTGTACCTGTCAGTGTGTGTTGACTGCCCTATGTATCTGTGAGAGTGTGTTGACTACACTATGTACCTGTGAGTGTGTGTTGACTACCCTATGTATCTATGAGTGTGTGTTGACTACCCTATGTACCTGTGAGTGTGTGTTGACTACCCTATGTACCTGTGAGTGTGTGTTGACTACCCTGTATATATGTGAGTGTGTGTTGAATACCCTATGTATCTGTGAGTGTGTGTTGACTACCCTGTGTACCTGTCAGTGTGTGTTGACAACCCTATGTACCTGTCAGTGTGTGTTGACTACCCTATGTATTTGTGAGTGTGTGTTGACTACCCTATGTAACTGTCAGAGTGTGTTGACTATTCTGTGTACCTGTCAGTGCGTGTTGACTACCCTATGTATCTGTCAGTGTGTGTTGACTACCCTATGCACCTGTCAGTGTGTGTTGACTACCCTATGTATATGTGAGTGTGTGTTGACTACCCTGTCAGTGTGAGTGTGTGTTGACTACCCTATGTACCTGTCAGTGTGTGTTGACTACCCTGTGTATCTGTGAGTGTGTGTTGACTAACTTGTCTATCTGTGAGTGTGTGTTGACTACCCTATGTATATGTGAGTGTGTGTTGACTACCCTGTGTACCTGTCAGTGTGTGTTGACTACCCTATGTACCTGTCAGTGTGTGTTGACTAACCTATGTATCTGTGAGTGTGTGTTGACTACCCTGTGTACCTGTCAGTGTGTGTTGACTACCCTATGTACCTGTCAGTGTGTGTTGACTGCCCTATGTATCTGTGAGAGTGTGTTGACTACACTATGTACCTGTGAGTGTGTGTTGACTACCCTATGTATCTGTTAGTGTGTGTTGACTACCCTATGTACCTGTGAGTATGTGTTGACTACCCTATGTACCTGTGAGTGTGTGTTGACTACCCTGTTTACCTGTCAGTGTGTGTTGACTACCCTATGTACCTGTCAGTGTGTGTTGACTACCCTAAGTATATGTGAGTGTGTGTTGACTACCCTGTATATATGTGAGTGTGTGTTGAATACCCTATGTATCTGTGAGTGTGTGTTGACTACCCTGTGTACCTGTCAGTGTGTGTTGACAACCCTATGTATATGTGAGTGTGTGTTGACTACTCTGTGTACCTGTCAGTGTGTGTTGGCTACCCTATGTATATGTGAGTGTGTGTTGACTACCCTATGTACCTGTCAGTGTGTGTTGACTACCCTGTTTACTTGTCAGTGTGTGTTGACTGCCCTATGTATCTGTGAGAGTGTGTTGTCTACCCTATGTACCTGTGAGTGTGTGTTGACTACCCTATGTACCTGTGAGTGTGTGTTGACTACCCTGTGTACCTGTCAGTGTGTGTTGACTACCCTATGTACCTGTCAGTGTGTGTTGACTACCCTAAGTATCTGTGAGTGTGTGTTGACTACCCTGTATATATGTGGGTGTGTGTTGAATACCCTATGTATCTGTGAGTGTGTATTGACTACCCTGTGTACCTGTCAGTGTGTGTTGTCAACCCTATGTACCTGTCAGTGTGTGTTGACTACCCTATGTATTTGTGAGTGTGTGTTGACTACCCTATGTAACTGTCAGAGTGTGTTGACTATTCTGTGTACCTGTCAGTGCGTGTTGACTACCCTATGTACCTGTCAGTGTGTGTTGACTGCCCTATGTATCTGTGAGAGTGTGTTGACTACACTATGAACCTGTGAGTGTGTGTTGACTACCCTATGTATCTGTGAGTGTGTGTTGACTACCCTATGTACCTGTGAGTATGTGTTGACTACCCTATGTACCTGTGAGTGTGTGTTGACTACCCTGTTTACCTGTCAGTGTGTGTTGACTACCCTATGTACCTGTCAGTGTGTGTTGACTACCCTAAGTATATGTGAGTGTGTGTTGGCTACCCTGTATATATGTGAGTGTGTGTTGAATACCCTATGTATCTGTGAGTGTGTGTTGACTCCCCTGTGTACCTGTCCGTGTGTGTTGACAACCCTATGTATATGTGAGTGTGTGTTGACTACTCTGTGTACCTGTCAGTGTGTGTTGACTACCCTATGTATATGTCAGTGTGTGTTGACTACCCTATTTACCTGTCAGTGTGTTGAATACCCTATGTATCTGTGAGTGTGTGTTGACTACACTGTGTACCTGTCAGTGTGTGTTGACAACCCTATGTATATGTGAGTGTGTGTTGACTACTCTGTGTACCTGTCAGTGTGTGTTGGCTACCCTATGTATATGTGAGTGTGTGTTGACTACCCTATGTACCTGTCAGTGTGTGTTGACTACCCTGTTTACTTGTCAGTGTGTGTTGACTGCCCTAAGTATCTGTGAGTGTGTGTTGACTACCCTGTATATATGTGGGTGTGTGTTGAATACCTTATGTATCTGTGAGTGTGTATTGACTACCCTGTGTACCTGTCAGTGTGTGTTGTCAACCCTATGTACCTGTCAGTGTGTGTTGACTACCCTATGTATTTGTGAGTGTGTGTTGACTACCCTATGTAACTGTCAGAGTGTGTTGACTATTCTGTGTACCTGTCAGTGCGTGTTGACTACCCTATGTACCTGTCAGTGTATGTTGACTGCCCTATGTATCTGTGAGAGTGTGTTGACTACACTATGAACCTGTGAGTGTGTGTTGACTACCCTATGTATCTGTGAGTGTGTGTTGACTACCCTATGTACCTGTGATAATGTGTTGACTACCCTATGTACCTGTGAGTGTGTGTTGACTACCCTGTTTACCTGTCAGTGTGTGTTGACTACCCTATGTACCTGTCAGTGTGTGTTGACTACCCTAAGTATATGTGAGTGTGTGTTGGCTACCCTGTATATATGTGAGTGTGTGTTGAATACCCTATGTATCTGTGAGTGTGTGTTGACTCCCCTGTGTACCTGTCCGTGTGTGTTGACAACCCTTTGTATATGTGAGTGTGTGTTGACTACTCTGTGTACCTGTCAGTGTGTGTTGACTACCCTATGTATATGTCAGTGTGTGTTGACTACCCTATTTACCTGTCAGTGTGTTGAATACCCTATGTATCTGTGAGTGTGTGTTGACTACACTGTGTACCTGTCAGTGTGTGTTGACAACCCTATGTATATGTGAGTGTGTGTTGACTACTCTGTGTACCTGTCAGTGTGTGTTGGCTACCCTATGTATATGTGAGTGTGTGTTGACTACCCTATGTACCTGTCAGTGTGTGTTGACTACCCTGTTTACTTGTCAGTGTGTGTTGACTGCCCTATGTATCTGTGAGAGTGTGTTGTCCACCCTATGTACCTGTGAGTGTGTGTTGACTACCCTATGTACCTGTGAGTGTGTGTTGACTACCCTGTGTACCTGTCAGTGTGTGTTGACTACCCTATGTACCTGTCAGTGTGTGTTGAATACCCTAAGTATCTGTGAGTGTGTGTTGACTACCCTGTATATATGTGAGTGTGTGTTGAATACCCTATGTATCTGTGAGTGTGTACTGACTACCCTGTGTACCTGTCAGTGTGTGTTGTCAACCCTATGTACCTGTCAGTGTGTGTTGACTACCCTATGTATTTGTGAGTGTGTGTTGACTACCCTATGTAACTGTCAGAGAGTGTTGACTATTCTGTGTACCTGTCAGTGCGTGTTGACTACCCTATGTATCTGTCAGTGTGTGTTGACTACCCTATGTACCTGTCAGTGTGTGTTGACTACCCTATGTATATGTGAGTGTGTGTTGACTACTCTGCGTACCTGTCAGTGTGTGTTGACTACCCTATGTATATGTCAGTGTGTGTTGACTACCCTATGTACCTGTCAGTGTGTTGACTACCCTATGTATCTGTGAGTGTGTTGACTACCCTATGTACCTGTCAGTGTTTTGACTACCCTATATATCTGTGAGTGTGTGTTGACTACCCTATGTACCTGTCAGTGTGTGTTGACTACCCTATGTACCTGTCAGTGTGTGTTGGCTACCCTATGTATATGTGAGTGTGTGTTGACTACCCTATGTCAGTGTGTGTTGACTACCCTATGTATCTGTGAGTGTGTGTTGACTCCCCTATGTATTTGTCAGTGTGTGTTGACTACCCTGTTTACTTGTCAGTGTGTGTTGACTACCCTATGTATCTGTCAGTGTGTGTTGACTCCCCTATGTATTTGTCAGTGTGTGTTGACTACCCTGTTTACTTGTCAGTGTGTGTTGACTACCCTATGTATCTGTCAGTGTGTTTTGACTACCCTTTGTACCTGTCAGTGTGTGTTGACTACCCTATGTATCTGTGAGTGTGTGTTGACTACCCTGTGTATATGTGAGTGTGTGTTGTCAACCCTATGTATCTGTGAGTGTGTGTTGTCTACCCTGTGTACCTGTCAGTGTGTGTTGACTACACTATGTACTTGTCAGTGTGTGTTGACTACCCTATGTATCTGTGAGTGTGTGTTGACTACCCTATGTATCTATGAGTGTGTGTTGTCTACCCTGTGTACCTGTCAGTGTGTGTTGACTACCCTATGTACCTGTCAGTGTGTGTTGACTGCCCTGTGTATCTGTGAGAGTGTGTTGACTACACTATGTACCTGTGAGTGTGTGTTGACTACCCTATGTATCTGTGAGTATGTGTTGACTACCCTATGTACCTGTGAGTGTGTGTTGACTACCCTATGTACCTGTGAGTGTGTGTTGACTACCCTGTGTAGCTGTCAGTGTGTGTTGACTACCCTATGTACCTGTCAGTGTGTGTTGACTACCCTATGTATCTGTGAGTGTGTGTTGACTACCCTGTATATATGTGAGTGTGTGTTGAATACCCTATGTATCTGTGAGTGTGTGTTGACTACCCTGTGTACCTGTCAGTGTGTGTTGACAACCCTATGTACCTGTCAGTGTGTGTTGACTACCCTATGTATTTGTGAGTGTGTGTTGACTACCCTATGTAACTGTCAGAGTGTGTTGACTATTCTGTGTACCTGTCAGTGCGTGTTGACTACCCTATGTATCTGTCAGTGTGTGTTGACTACCCTATGTACCTGTCAGTGTGTGTTGACTACCCTATGTATATGTGAGTGTGTGTTGACTACCCTGTGTGCCTGTCAGTGTGTGTTGACTACCCTATGTACCTGTCAGTGTGTGTTGACTACCCTGTGTATCTGTGAGTGTGTGTTGACTAACTTGTGTATCTGTGAGTGTGTGTTGACTACCCTATGTATATGTGAGTGTGTGTTGACTACCCTGTGTACCTGTCAGTGTGTGTTGACTACCCTATGTACCTGTCAGTGTGTGTTGACTAACCTATGTATCTGTGAGTGTGTGTTGACTACCCTGTGTACCTGTCAGTGTGTGTTGACTACCCTATGTACCTGTCAGTGTGTGTTGACTGCCCTATGTATCTGTGAGAGTGTGTTGACTACACTATGTACCTGTGAGTGTGTGTTGACTACCCTATGTATCTGTTAGTGTGTGTTGACTACCCTATGTACCTGTGAGTATGTGTTGACTACCCTATGTACCTGTGAGTGTGTGTTGACTACCCTGTTTACCTGTCAGTGTGTGTTGACTACCCTATGTACCTGTCAGTGTGTGTTGACTACCCTAAGTATATGTGAGTGTGTATTGACTACCCTGTATATATGTGAGTGTGTGTTGAATACCCTATGTATCTGTGAGGGTGTGTTGACTACTCTGTGTACCTGTCAGTGTGTGTTGGCTACCCTATGTATATGTGAGTGTGTGTTGACTACCCTATGTACCTGTCAGTGTGTGTTGACTACCCTGTTTACTTGTCAGTGTGTGTTGACTGCCCTATGTATCTGTGAGAGTGTGTTGTCCACCCTATGTACCTGTGAGAGTGTGTTGACTACCCTATGTACCTGTGAGTGTGTGTTGACTACCCTGTGTACCTGTCAGTGTGTGTTGACTACCCTGTATATATGTGAGTGTGTGTTGAATACGCTATGTATCTGTGAGTGTGTATTGACTACCCTGTGTACCTGTCAGTGTGTGTTGTCAACCCTATGTACCTGTCAGTGTGTGTTGACTACCCTATGTATTTGTGAGTGTGTGTTGACTACCCTATGTAACTGTCAGAGTGTGTTGACTATTCTGTGTACCTGTCAGTGCGTGTTGACTACCCTATGTATCTGTCAGTGTGTGTTGACTACCCTATGTACCTGTCAGTGTGTGTTGACTACCCTATGTATATGTGAGTGTGTGTTGACTACTCTGCGTACCTGTCAGTGTGTGTTGACTACCCTATGTATATGTCAGTGTGTGTTGACTACCCTATGTACCTGTCAGTGTGTTGACTACCCTATGTATCTGTGAGTGTGTTGACTACCCTATGTACCTGTCAGTGTTTTGACTACCCTATGTATCTGTGAGTGTGTGTTGACTACCCTATGTACCTGTCAGTGTGTGTTGACTACCCTATGTACCTGTCAGTGTGTGTTGGCTACCCTATGTATATGTGAGTGTGTGTTGACTACCCTATGTCAGTGTGTGTTGACTACCCTATGTATCTGTGAGTGTGTGTTGACTCCCCTATGTATTTGTCAGTGTGTGTTGACTACCCTGTTTACTTGTCAGTGTGTGTTGACTACCCTATGTATCTGTCAGAGTGTTTTGACTACCCTTTGTACCTGTCAGTGTGTGTTGACTACCCTATGTATCTGTGAGTGTGTGTTGACTACCCTGTGTATCTGTGAGTGTGTGTTGTCTACCCTATGTATCTGTGAGTGTGTGTTGTCTACCCTGTGTACCTGTCAGTGTGTGTTGACTACACTATGTACTTGTCAGTGTGTGTTGACTACCCTATGTATCTGTGAGTGTGTGTTGACTACCCTATGTATCTGTGAGTGTGTGTTGTCTACCCTGTGTACCTGTCAGTGTGTGTTGACTACCCTATGTACCTGTCAGGGTGTGTTGACTAACCTATGTATCTGTGAGTGTGTGTTGACTACCCTGTGTACCTGTCAGTGTGTGTTGACTACCCTATGTACCTGTCAGTGTGTGTTGACTGCCCTATGTATCTGTGAGAGTGTGTTGACTACACTATGTACCTGTGAGTGTGTGTTGACTACCCTATGTATCTGTGAGTGTGTGTTGACTACCCTATGTACCTGTGAGTGTGTGTTGACTACCCTATGTACCTGTGAGTGTGTGTTGACTACCCTGTATATATGTGAGTGTGTGTTGAATACCCTATGTATCTGTGAGTGTGTGTTGACTACCCTGTGTACCTGTCAGTGTGTGTTGACAACCCTATGTACCTGTCAGTGTGTGTTGACTACCCTAAGTATCTGTGAGTGTGTGTTGACTACCCTGTATATATGTGAGTGTGTGTTGAATACCCTATGTATCTGTGAGTGTGTATTGACTACCCTGTGTACCTGTCAGTGTGTGTTGTCAACCCTATGTACCTGTCAGTGTGTGTTGACTACCCTATGTATTTGTGAGTGTGTGTTGACTACCCTATGTAACTGTCAGAGTGTTTTGACTACCCTTTGTACCTGTCAGTGTGTGTTGACTACCCTATGTATCTGTGAGTGTGTGTTGACTACCCTGTGTATCTGTGAGTGTGTGTTGTCAACCCTATGTACTCAGTGTGTGTTGACTACCCTATGTGTGAGTGTGTGTTGACTACCCTATGTATCTGTGAGTGTGTGTTGTCTACACTGTGTACCTGTCAGTGTGTGTTGACTACCCTATGTACCTGTCAGGGTGTGTTGACTAACCTATGTATCTGTGAGTATGTGTTGACTACCCTGTGTACCTGTCAGTGTGTGTTGACTACCCTTTGTACCTGTCAGTGTGTGTTGACTGCCCTATGTATCTGTGAGAGTGTGTTGACTACACTATGTACCTGTGAGTGTGTGTTGACTACCCTATGTATCTGTGAGTGTGTGTTGACTACCCTATGTACCTGTGAGTGTGTGTTGACTACCCTATGTACCTGTGAGTGTGTGTTGACTACCCTGTATATATGTGAGTGTGTGTTGAATACCCTATGTATCTGTGAGTGTGTGTTGACTACCCTGTGTACCTGTCAGTGTGTGTTGACAACCCTATGTACCTGTCAGTGTGTGTTGACTACCCTATGTATTTGTGAGTGTGTGTTGACTACCCTATGTAACTGTCAGAGTGTGTTGACTATTCTGTGTACCTGTCAGTGCGTGTTGACTACCCTATGTATCTGTCAGTGTGTGTTGACTACCCTATGTACCTGTCAGTGTGTGTTGACTACCCTATGTATATGTGAGTGTGTGTTGACTACCCTGTGTACCTGTCAGTGTGTGTTGACTACCCTATGTACCTGTCAGTGTGTGTTGACTACCCTGTGTATCTGTGAGTGTGTGTTGACTAACATGTCTATCTGTGAGTGTGTGTTGACTACCCTATGTATATGTGAGTGTGTGTTGACTACCCTGTGTACCTGTCACTGTGTGTTGACTACCCTATGTACCTGTCAGTGTGTGTTGACTAACCTATGTATCTGTGAGTGTGTGTTGACTACCCTGTGTACCTGTCAGTGTGTGTTGACTACCCTATGTACCTGTCAGTGTGTGTTGATTGCCCTATGTATCTGTGAGAGTGTGTTGACTACACTATGTACCTGTGAGTGTGTGTTGACTACCCTATGTATCTGTTAGTGTGTGTTGACTACCCTATGTACCTGTGAGTATGTGTTGACTACCCTATGTACCTGTGCGTGTGTGTTGACTACCCTGTTTTCCTGTCAGTGTGTGTTGACTACCCTATGTACCTGTCAGTGTGTGTTGACTACCCTAAGTATATGTGAGTGTGTGTTGACTACCCTGTATATATGTGAGTGTGTGTTGAATACCCTATGTATCTGTGAGTGTGTGTTGACTACCCTGTGTACCTGTCAGTGTGTGTTGAGAACCCTATGTATATGTGAGTGTGTGTTGACTACTCTGTGTACCTGTCAGTGTGTGTTGGCTACCCTATGTATATGTGAGTGTGTGTTGACTACCCTATGTACCTGTCAGTGTGTGTTGACTACCCTGTTTACTTGTCAGTGTGTGTTGACTGCCCTATGTATCTGTGAGTGTGTGTTGTCTACCCTATGTACCTGTGAGTGTGTGTTGACTACCCTATGTACCTGTGAGTGTGTGTTGACTACCCTGTGTACCTGTCAGTGTGTGTTGACTACCCTATGTACCTGTCAGTGTGTGTTGACTACCCTAAGTATATGTGAGTGTGTGTTGACTACCCTGTATATATGTGGGTGTGTGTTGAATACCCTATGTATCTGTGAGTGTGTATTGACTACCCTGTGTACCTGTCAGTGTGTGTTGTCAACCCTATGTACCTCTCAGTGTGTGTTGACTACCCTATGTATTTGTGAGTGTGTGTTGACTACCCTATGTAACTGTCAGAGTGTGTTGACTATTCTGTGTACCTGTCAGTGCGTGTTGACTACCCTATGTACCTGTCAGTGTGTGTTGACTGCCCTATGTATCTGTTAGAGTGTGTTGACTACACTATGTACCTGTGAGTGTGTGTTGACTACCCTATGTATCTGTGAGTGTGTGTTGACTACCCTATGTACCTGTGAGTATGTGTTGACTACCCTATGTACCTGTGAGTGTGTGTTGACTACCCTGTTTACCTGTCAGTGTGTGTTGACTACCCTATGTACCTGTCAGTGTGTGTTGACTACCCTAAGTATATGTGAGTGTGTGTTGGCTACCCTGTATATATGTGAGTGTGTGTTGAATACCCTATGTATCTGTGAGTGTGTGTTGACTACCCTGTGTACCTGTCCGTGTGTGTTGACAACCCTATGTATATGTGAGTGTGTGTTGACTACTCTGTGTACCTGTCAGTGTGTGTTGACTACCCTATGTATATGTCAGTGTGTGTTGACTACCCTATGTACCTGTCAGTGTGTTGAATACCCTATGTATCTGTGAGTGTGTGTTGACTACACTGTGTACCTGTCAGTGTGTGTTGACAACCCTATGTATATGTGAGTGTGTGTTGACTACTCTGTGACCTGTCAGTGTGTGTTGGCTACCCTATGTATATGTGAGTGTGTGTTGACTACCCTATGTACCTGTCAGTGTGTGTTGACTACCCTGTTTACTTGTCAGTGTGTGTTGACTGCCCTATGTATCTGTGAGAGTGTGTTGTCCACCCTATGTACCTGTGAGTGTGTGTTGACTACCCTATGTACCTGTGAGTGTGTGTTGACTACCCTGTGTACCTGTCAGTGTGTGTTGACTACCCTATGTACCTGTCAGTGTGTGTTGACTACCCTAAGTATCTGTGAGTGTGTGTTGACTACCCTGTATATATGTGAGTGTGTGTTGAATACCCTATGTATCTGTGAGTGTGTATTGACTACCCTGTGTACCTGTCAGTGTGTGTTGTCAACCCTATGTACCTGTCAGTGTGTGTTGACTACCCTATGTATTTGTGAGTGTGTGTTGACTACCCTATGTAACTGTCAGAGTGTGTTGACTATTCTGTGTACCTGTCAGTGCGTGTTGACTACCCTATGTATCTGTCAGTGTGTGTTGACTACCCTATGTACCTGTCAGTGTGTGTTGACTACCCTATGTATATGTGAGTGTGTGTTGACTACTCTGCGTACCTGTCAGTGTGTGTTGACTACCCTATGTATATGTCAGTGTGTGTTGACTACCCTATGTACCTGTCAGTGTGTTGACTACCCTATGTATCTGTGAGTGTGTTGACTACCCTATGTACCTGTCAGTGTTTTGACTACCCTATGTATCTGTGAGTGTGTGTTGACTACCCTATGTACCTGTCAGTGTGTGTTGACTACCCTATGTACCTGTCAGTGTGTGTTGGCTACCCTATGTATATGTGAGTGTGTGTTGACTACCCTATGTCAGTGTGTGTTGACTACCCTATGTATCTGTGAGTGTGTGTTGACTCCCCTATGTATTTGTCAGTGTGTGTTGACTACCCTGTTTACTTGTCAGTGTGTGTTGACTACCCTATGTATCTGTCAGTGTGTTTTGACTACCCTTTGTACCTGTCAGTGTGTGTTGACTACCCTATGTATCTGTGGGTGTGTGTTGTCAACCCTGTGTATCTGTGAGTGTGTGTTGTCTACCCTGTGTACCTGTCAGTGTGTGTTGACTACACTATGTACTTGTCAGTGTGTGTTGACTACCCTATGTATCTGTGAGTGTGTGTTGACTACCCTATGTATATGTGAGTGTGTGTTGTCTACCCTGTGTACCTGTCAGTGTGTGTTGACTACCCTATGTACCTGTACAGTGTGTGTGTTGTCAACCCTATGTACCTAGTGTGTGTTGACTACCCTATGTATTTGTGAGTGTGTGTTGACTACCCTATGTAACTGTCAGAGTGTGTTGACTATTCTGTGTACCTGTCAGTGCGTGTTGACTACCCTATGTACCTGTCAGTGTGTGTTGACTGCCCTATGTATCTGTGTGTGTTGACTACACTATGTACCTGTGAGTGTGTGTTGACTACCCTATGTATCTGTGAGTGTGTGTTGACTACCCTATGTACCTGTGAGTATGTGTTGACTACCCTATGTACCTGTGAGTGTGTGTTGACTACCCTGTTTACCTGTCAGTGTGTGTTGACTACCCTATGTACCTGTCAGTGTGTGTTGACTAAGTGTGTGTTGACTACCCTATGTATATGTGAGTGTGTGTTGACTACCCTGTGTACCTGTCAGTGTGTGTTGACTACCCTATGTACCTGTCAGTGTGTGTTGACTAACCTATGTATCTGTGAGTGTGTGTTGACTACCCTGTGTACCTGTCAGTGTGTGTTGACTACCCTATGTACCTGTCAGTGTGTGTTGACTGCCCTATGTATCTGTGAGAGTGTGTTGACTACACTATGTACCTGTGAGTGTGTGTTGACTAACCTATGTATCTGTGAGTGTGTGTTGACTACCCTATGTACCTGTGAGTGTGTGTTGACTACCCTATGTACCTGTGAGTGTGTGTTGACTACCCTGTGTACCTGTCAGTGTGTGTTGACTACCATATGTATCTGTGAGTGTGTGTTGACTACCCTGTATATATGTGAGTGTGTGTTGAATACCCTATGTATCTGTGAGTGTGTGTTGACTACCCTGTGTACCTGTCAGTGTGTGATGACAACCCTATGTACCTGTCAGTGTGTGTTGACTACCCTGTGTGCCTATCAGTGTGTGTTGACTACCCTATGTACCTGTCAGTGTGTGTTGACTACCCTGTGTATCTGTGAGTGTGTGTTGACTAACTTGTGTATCTGTGAGTGTGTGTTGACTAACCTATGTATATATGAGTGTGTGTTGACTACCCTGTGTACCTGTCAGTGTGTGTTGATTACCCTATGTACCTGTCAGTATGTGTTGACTATCCTATGTATCTGTGAGTGTGTGTTGACTACCCTGTGTACCTGTCAGTGTTTGTTGACTACCCTATGTACCTGTCAGTGTGTGTTGACTGCCCTATGTATCTGTGAGAGTGTGTTGACTACACTATGTACCTATGAGTGTGTGTTGACTACCCTATGTATCTGTGAGTGTGTGTTGACTACCCTATGTACCTGTGAGTATGTGTTGACTACCCTATGTACCTGTGAGTGTGTGTTGACTACCCTGTTTACCTGTCAGTGTGTGTTGACTACCCTATGTACCTGTCAGTGTGTGTTGACTACCCTAAGTATATGTGAGTGTGTGTTGACTACCCTGTATATATGTGAGTGTGTGTTGAATAACCTATGTATCTGTGAGTGTGTGTTGACTACCCTATGTACCTGTCAGTGTGTGTTGACAACCCTATGTATATGTGAGTGTGTGTTGACTACTCTGTGTACCTGTCAGTGTGTGTTGACTACCCTATGTATATGTCAGTGTGTGTTGACTACCCTATGTACCTGTCAGTGTGTTGAATACCCTATGTATCTGTGAGTGTGTGTTGACTACCCTGTGTACCTGTCAGTGTGTGTTGACAACCCTATGTATATGTGAGTGTGTGTTGACTACTCTGTGTACCTGTCAGTGTGTGTTGGCTACCCTATGTATATGTGAGTGTGTGTTGACTACCCTATGTACCTGTCAGTGTGTGTTGACTACCCTATGTATCTGTGAGTGTGTGTTGACTACCTATGTATCTGTCAGTGTGTGTTGACTACCCTGTTTACTTGTCAGTGTGTGTTGACTGCCCTATGTATCTGTGAGAGTGTGTTGTCTACCCTATGTACCTGTGAGTGTGTGTTGACTACCCTATGTATCTGTGAGTGTGTGTTGACTACGCTGTGTACCTGTCAGTGTGTGTTGACTACCCTATGTACCTGTCAGTGTGTGTTGACTACCCTAAGTATCTGTGAGTGTGTGTTGACTACCCTGTATATATGTGAGTGTGTGTTGAATACCCTATGTATCTGTGAGTGTGTGTTGACTACCCTGTGTACCTGTCAGTGTGCGTGACAATCCTATGTACCTGTCAGTGTGTGTTGACTACCCTATGTATTTGTGAGTGTGTGTTGACTACCCTATGTAACTGTCAGAGTGTGTTGACTATTCTGTGTACCTGTCAGTGCGTGTTGACTACCCTATGTATCTGTCAGTGTGTGTTGGCTACCCTATGTATATGTGAGTGTGTGTTGACTACCCTATGTACCTGTCAGTGTGTGTTGACTACCCTATGTATATGTGAGTGTGTGTTGACAACCCTATGTATTTGTCAGTGTGTGTTGACTACCCTGTTTACTTGTCAGTGTGTGTTGACTACCCTATGTATCTGTCAGTGTGTTTTGACTACCCTTTGTACCTGTCAGTGTGTGTTGACTACCCTATGTATCTGTGAGTGTGCGTTGACTACCCTGTGTATCTGTGAGTGTGTGTTGTCAACCCTATGTATCTGTGAGTGTGTGTTGTCTACCCTGTGTACCTGTCAGTGTGTGTTGACTACACTATGTACTTGTCAGTGTGTGTTGACTATCCTATGTATCTGTGAGTGTGTGTTGACTACCCTATGTATCTGTGAGTGTGTGTTGTCTACCCTGTGTACCTGTCAGTGTGTGTTGACTAACCTATGTATCTGTGAGTGTGTGTTGACTACCCTGTGTTCCTGTCAGTGTGTGTTGACAACCCTATGTATATGTGAGTGTGTGTTGACTACTCTGTGTACCTGTCAGTGTGTGTTGGCTACCCTATGTATATGTGAGTGTGTGTTGACTACCCTATGTACCTGTCAGTGTGTGTTGACTACCCTGTTTACTTGTCAGTGTGTGTTGACTGCCCTATGTATCTGTGAGAGTGTGTTGACTACCCTATGTACCTGTGAGTGTGTGTTGACTACCCTGTGTACCTGTCAGTGTGTGTTGACTACCCTATGTACCTGTCAGTGTGTGTTGACTACCCTAAGTATCTGTGAGTGTGTGTTGACTACCCTGTATATATGTGGGTGTGTGTTGAATACCTTATGTATCTGTGAGTGTGTATTGACTACCCTGTGTACCTGTCAGTGTGTGTTGTCAACCCTATGTACCTGTCAGTGTGTGTTGACTACCCTATGTATTTGTGAGTGTGTGTTGACTACCCTATGTAACTGTCAGAGTGTGTTGACTATTCTGTGTACCTGTCAGTGCGTGTTGACTACCCTATGTACCTGTCAGTGTGTGTTGACTGCCCTATGTATCTGTGAGAGTGTGTTGACTACACTATGTACCTGTGAGTGTGTGTTGACTACCCTATGTATCTGTGAGTGTGTGTTGACTACCCTATGTACCTGTCAGTATGTGTTGACTATCCTATGTATCTGTGAGTGTGTGTTGACTACCCTGTGTACCTGTCAGTGTTTGTTGACTACCCTATGTACCTGTCAGTGTGTGTTGACTGCCCTATGTATCTGTGAGAGTGTGTTGACTACACTATGTTCCTATGAGTGTGTGTTGACTACCCTATGTATCTGTGAGTGTGTGTTGACTACCCTATGTACCTGTGAGTATGTGTTGACTACCCTATGTACCTGTGAGTGTGTGTTGACTACCCTGTTTACCTGTCAGTGTGTGTTGACTACCCTATGTACCTGTCAGTGTGTGTTGACTACCCTAAGTATATGTGAGTGTGTGTTGACTACCCTGTATATATGTGAGTGTGTGTTGAATAACCTATGTATCTGTGAGTGTGTGTTGACTACCCTATGTACCTGTCAGTGTGTGTTGACAACCCTATGTATATGTGAGTGTGTGTTGACTACTCTGTGTACCTGTCAGTGTGTGTTGACTACCCTATGTATATGTCAGTGTGTGTTGACTACCCTATGTACCTGTCAGTGTGTTGAATACCCTATGTATCTGTGAGTGTGTGTTGACTACCCTGTGTATCTGTCAGTGTGTGTTGACAACCCTATGTATATGTGAGTGTGTGTTGACTACTCTGTGTACCTGTCAGTGTGTGTTGGCTACCCTATGTATATGTGAGTGTGTGTTGACTACCCTATGTACCTGTCAGTGTGTGTTGACTACCCTATGTATCTGTGAGTGTGTGTTGACTATCCTATGTATCTGTCAGTGTGTGTTGACTACCCTGTTTACTTGTCAGTGTGTGTTGACTGCCCTATGTATCTGTGAGAGTGTGTTGTCTACCCTATGTACCTGTGAGTGTGTGTTGACTACCCTATGTAACTGTGAGTGTGTGTTGACTACGCTGTGTACCTGTCAGTGTGTGTTGACTACCCTACGTACCTGTCAGTGTGTGTTGACTACCCTAAGTATCTGTGAGTGTGTGTTGACTACCCTGTATATATGTGAGTGTGTGTTGAATACCCTATGTATCTGTGAGTGTGTATTGACTACCCTGTGTACCTGTCAGTGTGTGTTGTCAACCTTATGTACCTGTCAGTGTGTGTTGACTACCCTATGTATTTGTGAGTGTGTGTTGACTACCCTATGTAACTGTCAGAGTGTGTTGACTATTCTGTGTACCTGTCAGTGCGTGTTGACTACCCTATGTATCTGTCAGTGTGTGTTGGCTACCCTATGTATATGTGAGTGTGTGTTGACTACCCTATGTATCTGTCAGTGTGTGTTGACTACCCTATGTATATGTGAGTGTGTGTT
>JAHLWY010000134.1:0-18282 GCA_020002185.1 Paraescarpia echinospica
AGTGGATAAATGCACCCCAAGTTTGAGTAATCTAAGTCTAGTGCATAAATGCACCCCAAGTTTGAGTATCTAAGTCTAGTGGATAAATGCACCCCAAGTTTGAGTAATCTAAGTCTAGTGGATAAATGCACCCCAAGTTTGAGTAATCTAAGTCTAGTGGATAAATGCACCCCAAGTTTGAGTAATCTAAGTCTACTGGATAAATGCACCCCAAGTTTGAGTAATCTAAGTCTAGTGGATAAATGCACCCCAAGATTGAGTAATCTAAGTCTAGTGGATAAATGCACCACAAGTTTGGGTAATCTAAGTGTAGTTGATAAATGCACCCCAAGTTTGAGTAATCTAAGTCTAGTGGATAATTGCACCCAAGGTTGAGTAATCTAAGTCTAGTGGATAAATGCACCCCAAGTTTGAGTAATCTAAGTCTAGTGGATAAATGCACCCCAAGTTTGAGTAATCTAAGTCTAGTGGATAAATGCACCCCAAGTTTGAGTAATCTAAGTCTAGTGGATAAATGCACCCCAAGTTTGAGTAATCTAAGTCTAGTGGATAAATGCACCCCAAGTTTTAGTAATCTAAGTCTAGTGGATAAATGCACCCCAAGATTGAGTAATCTAAGTCTAGTGGATAAATGCACCACAAGTTTGAGTAATCTAAGTCTAGTGGATACCTGCACCCCAAGTTTGAGTAATCTAAGTCTAGTGGATACCTGCACCCCAAGTTCGAGTAATCTAAGTCTAGTGGATAAATGCACCCCAAGTTCGAGTAATCTATGTCTAGTGGATAAATGCACCCCAAGTTCGAGTAATCTAAGTCTAGTGGATAAATCAACCCAAGTTTGAGTAATCTAAGTCTAGTGGATAAATGCACCCCAAGTTTGAGTAATCTAAGTCTAGTGGATAAATGCACCCCAAGTTTGAGTAATCTAAGTCTAGTGGATAATTGCACCCAAGTTTGAGTAATCTAAGTCTAGTGGATAAATGCACCCCAAGTTTGAGTAATCTAAGTCTAGTGGATAAATGCACCCGAAGTTTGAGTAATCTAAGTCTAGTGGATAAATGCACCCCAAGTTTGAGTAATCTAAGTCTAGTGGATAAATGCACCCCAAGTTTGAGTAATCTAAGTCTAGTGGATAAATGCACCCCAAGTTTGAGTAATCTAAGTCTAGTGGATAAATGCACCCCAAGATTGAGTAATCTAAGTCTAGTGGATAAATGCACCACAAGTTTGAGTAATCTAAGTCTAGTGGATACCTGCACCCCAAGTTTGAGTAATCTAAGTCTAGTGGATACCTGCACCCCAAGTTCGAGTAATCTAAGTCTAGTGGATAAATGCACCCCAAGTTCGAGTAATCTATATCTAGTGGATAAATGCACCCCAAGTTCGAGTAATCTAAGTCTAGTGGATAAATCACCCCAAGTTTGAGTAATCTAAGTCTAGTGGATAAATGCACCCCAAGTTTGAGTAATCTAAGTCTAGTGGATAAATGCACCCCAAGTTTGAGTAATCTAAGTCTAGTGGATAAATGCACCACAAGTTTGGGTAATCTAAGTGTAGTTGATAAATGCACCCCAAGTTTGAGTAATCTAAGTCTAGTGGATAATTGCACCCAAGTTTGAGTAATCTAAGTCTAGTGGATAAATGCACCCCAAGTTTGAGTAATCTAAGTCTAGTGGATAAATGCACCCCAAGTTTGAGTAATCTAAGTCTAGTGGATAAATGCACCCCAAGTTTGAGTAATCTAAGTCTAGTGGATAAATGCACCCCAAGTTTTAGTAATCTAAGTCTAGTGGATAAATGCACCCCAAGATTGAGTAATCTAAGTCTAGTGGATAAATGCACCACAAGTTTGAGTAATCTAAGTCTAGTGGATACCTGCACCCCAAGTTTGAGTAATCTAAGTCTAGTGGATACCTGCACCCCAAGTTCGAGTAATCTAAGTCTAGTGGATAAATGCACCCCAAGTTCGAGTAATCTATGTCTAGTGGATAAATGCACCCCAAGTTCGAGTAATCTAAGTCTAGTGGATAAATCACCCCAAGTTTGAGTAATCTAAGTCTAGTGGATAAATGCACCCCAAGTTTGAGTAATCTAAGTCTAGTGGATAAATGCACCCCAAGTTTGAGTAATCTAAGTCTAGTGGATAAATGCACCCAAGTTTGGGTAATCTAAGTGTAGTGATAAATGCACCCCAAGTTTGAGTAATCTAAGTCTAGTGGATAATTGCACCCAAGTTTGAGTAATCTAAGTCTAGTGGATAAATGCACCCCAAGTTTGAGTAATCTAAGTCTAGTGGATAAATGCACCCCAAGTTTGAGTAATCTAAGTCTAGTGGATAAATGCACCCCAAGTTTGAGTAATCTAAGTCTAGTGGATAAATGCACCCCAAGATTGAGTAATCTAAGTCTAGTGGATAAATGCACCACAAGTTTGAGTAATCTAAGTCTAGTGGATACCTGCACCCCAAGTTTGAGTAATCTAAGTCTAGTGGATACCTGCACCCCAAGTTCGAGTAATCTAAGTCTAGTGGATAAATGCACCCCAAGTTCGAGTAATCTATGTCTAGTGGATAAATGCACCCCAAGTTCGAGTAATCTAAGTCTAGTGGATAAATCACCCCAAGTTTGAGTAATCTAAGTCTAGTGGATAAATGCACCCCAAGTTTGAGTAATCTAAGTCTAGTGGATAAATGCACCCCAAGTTTGAGTAATCTAAGTCTAGTGGATAATTGCACCCAAGTTTGAGTAATCTAAGTCTAGTGGATAAATGCACCCCAAGTTTGAGTATTCTAAGTCTAGTGGATAAATGCACCCCAAGATTGAGTAATCTAAGTCTAGTGGATAAATGCACCCCAAGTTTGAGTAATCTAAGTCTAGTGGATAAATGCACCCCAAGTTTGAGTAATCTAAGTCTAGTGCATAAATGCACCCCAAGTTTGAGTATCTCTAAGTCTAGTGGATAAATGCACCCCAAGTTTGAGTAATCTAAGTCTAGTGGATAAATGCACCCCAAGTTTGAGTAATCTAAGTCTAGTGGATAAATGCACCCCAAGTTTGAGTAATCTAAGTCTAGTGGATAAATGCACCCCAAGTTTGAGTAATCTAAGTCTAGTGGATAAATGCTACACCCCAAGTTTGAGTAATCTAAGTCTAGTGGATAAATGCACCCCAAGTTTGAGTAATCTAAGTCTAGTGGATAAATGCACCCCAAGTTTTAGTAATCTAAGTCTAGTGGATAAATGCACCCCAAGATTGAGTAATCTAAGTCTAGTGGATAAATGCACCACAAGTTTGAGTAATCTAAGTCTAGTGGATACCTGCACCCCAAGTTTGAGTAATCTAAGTCTAGTGGATACCTGCACCCCAAGTTCGAGTAATCTAAGTCTAGTGGATAAATGCACCCCAAGTTCGAGTAATCTATGTCTAGTGGATAAATGCACCCCAAGTTCGAGTAATCTAAGTCTAGTGGATAAATCACCCCAAGTTTGAGTAATCTAAGTCTAGTGGATAAATGCACCCCAAGTTTGAGTAATCTAAGTCTAGTGGATAAATGCACCCCAAGTTTGAGTAATCTAAGTCTAGTGGATAATTGCACCCAAGTTTGAGGAATCTAAGTCTAGTGGATAAATGCACCCCAAGTTTGAGTAATCTAAGTCTAGTGGATAAATGCACCCCAAGTTTGAGTAATCTAAGTCTAGTGGATAAATGCACCCCAAGTTTGAGTAATCTAAGTCTACTGGATAAATGCACCCCAAGTTTGAGTAATCTAAGTCTAGTGGATAAATGCACCCCAAGATTGAGTAATCTAAGTCTAGTGGATAAATGCACCCCAAGTTTGAGTAATCTAAGTCTAGTGGATACCTGCACCCCAAGTTTGAGTAATCTAAGTCTAGTGGATACCTGCACCCCAAGTTCGAGTAATCTAAGTCTAGTGGATAAATGCACCCCAAGTTCGAGTAATCTATGTCTAGTGGATAAATGCACCCCAAGTTCGAGTAATCTAAGTCTAGTGGATAAATCACCCCAAGGTTGAGTAATCTAAGTCTAGTGGATAAATGCACCCCAAGTTTGAGTAATCTAAGTCTAGTGGATAAATGCACCCCAAGTTTGAGTAATCTAAGTCTAGTGGATAAATGCACCCCAAGTTTGAGTAATCTAAGTCTAGTGGATAAATGCACCCCAAGTTTGAGTAATCTAAGTCTAGTGGATAAATGCACCCCAAGTTTGAGTAATCTAAGTCTAGTGGATAAATGCACCCCAAGATTGAGTAATCTAAGTCTAGTGGATAAATGCACCCCAAGTTTGAGTAATCTAAGTCTAGTGGATAAATGCACCCCAAGTTTGAGTAATCTAAGTCTAGTGCATAAATGCACCCCAAGTTTGAGTATCTAAGTCTAGTGGATAAATGCACCCCAAGTTTGAGTAATCTAAGTCTAGTGGATAAATGCACCCCAAGTTTGAGTAATCTAAGTCTAGTGGATAAATGCACCCCAAGTTTGAGTAATCTAAGTCTAGTGGATAAATGCACCCCAAGTTTGAGTAATTTAAGTCTAGTGGATAAATGCACCCCAAGTTTGAGTAATCTAAGTCTAGTGGATAAATGCACCCCAAGTTCGAGTAATCTAAGTCTAGTGGATAAATGCACCCCAAGTTTGAGTAATCTAAGTCTAATGGATAAATGCACCCCAAGATTGAGTAATCTAAGTCTAGTGGATAACTGCACCCCAAGTTCGAGTAATCTAAGTCTAGTGGATACCTGCACACCAAGTTTGTGTAATCTAAGTCTAGTGGATAAATGCACCCCAAGTTTGAGTAATCTAAGTCTAGTGGATAAATGCACCCCAAGTTTGAGTAATCTAAGTCTAGTGGTTACTGATATATTTGAAAGGAAATAGAGTGGAACCTCACTATTAAGGTCGGCCTCGTGTGACCTTAATTGTGAGTTGGCTGCATTACTGAGGTGACTGTAAAAGTAAGATTCGACTGTATACAATCCAAGATGGCTGCCATAATGTGGGAAAATCCCCCTTAAAATCATGAAAAAATCCCAGCCATACTGTTACCTGGACTTTCAATCTCTGGCCGTTTCAGCTCTGTAGATTAGTAATGATGAAACTATAAAATATGTTTTCACCCAAGTCATGCGTTAATCTCGGTAACCATTAATCTTACCGTAGCTGCTTCTCAGTAGTGAAGTCTCGCTGCGTATTTTCCAGTTCATTTTCTCTCTCATCAACAGTTTTCTCAAACATGGACCTACGCAAACATCAGTGGCTCGTTGCAGCATTGGTATCTAAACAGTTACCATTTGTGAACCACGCCCGGTGTAGATTACAACATCTAAGTAAACATCAGTGGCTCATTGCAGCATTGGTATCTAAACAGTTACCGTTTGTGAACCACGCCCGGTGTAGATTGTCGTTGCTGTTGTCAGAGGAGGCAGACTGGTTTAGTTGATAACTAGGCACACAGCATGCACGTGTAATAATGCCTCTGAGTGTAACTCATTACACAAGTTTATTACATTTATTATTAATTATTCATTTATTATTATTGAGTAATTGACAGAACCGGACACTGACATCACAACCAGAATGACAAGCTTTGTCCACCAACAATGTGGACAAGTGTGAATTACATTACTAAGTCGGCATGACAAGTGTGAATTACATTACTAGGACGGCATGACACATGTGAATTACATTACTAGGACGGCATGACAAGTGTGAATTACATTACTAGGACGGCATGACAAGTGTGAATTACATTACTAGGACTGCATGACACATGTGAATTACATTACTAGGACGGCATGACAAGTGTGAATTACATTACTAGGACGGCATGACAAGTGTGAATTACATTACTAGGACGGCATGACATATGTGAAATCAATGTTTCCCATACGCAGTTCTCGTTTAAACAACCTAGATTTTTGTCACAAAGAAAAACATTTGGGGACAGAAGTTCAATGAAACATACAGTGACATGTGTGCCAGTTCCACACGTGTCACAGCCATTTAAAAAACTTGATGCACCTTGTTGCCAGGCAACAAATCACATGACATTTCACCTGTCTTCATTCCATTTTGTCTCCTTCTTGTAGTTGAGATTGAGGGTCTCATAGTCCTGTATTTGGGCCTCCAACTCCGCCGCCACCGACTTGAGCTGGGCCACCTTCTACAACACCTGACAACAACATGTGGGACATGTGACAACAACATGACAACACATGAGACATGACAACAACACTTGAGACATGGGACAACAACATGTGGGACACACCACAAGAGGGACACGTGACAACAACATGTGGAACATGTGACAACAACATGACAACACGTGAGACGTGATAACAACACATGAGACATGTGACAACAACACGTGGGACACCCGACAACAAGAGGGACACGTGACAACAACATGTGAGACGTGACAACAACATGTGGGACACTATCCTGCTCCAATAGAGAGGGCGGCCTACTTTACTACAGATATGTTATGACAACGAACAAAAATATCCATCCTCCAGATGGCGCTACATACACACAGACGGCGGTTTCCCAAAGTATTCCTACATGACGTTTGTCACGACGTAATCAGAGCAGTCTTTTTTCCACAATACATATTATGTAAAATGTCCACAGCTGGCTCGGGACAATCACAGAAACCATCGTTCTATGAATGCAAAATCACATGTCATACCGTTTAAGACTCCGATGTTTTTAAGAATTGTCACACACCCTGGCAAGTTGCCAGAGACGCAAGCTACATAATAATAAAAGTACTCATATAGCATCCAATCAAATGAAAATGCTCTCAGGCACTTTACTACATGTATTCATACTAGTGTTTTACATGTTCTGATTTTGATACGTAATACTACGTACCAAAAATAATATTATCTATCTCTCTAACTATTCGGATTATGTGCCTGAACTTGGACTAGAATGATCAGCGGTTCTCTAGTGCATTTGATACATGGTTTCTGCGTTCTGGGACACTGTCAATGTGCGTGTATAGAATCCGCCAAATAATGCAACGACACCGACTGAGAGCGCGGCAAATTGTCTTCTGTTTTTTAGTGACATGTTCATCAATTACTGATTCTAATGACAACTGCTGTGTAGGTAGCTGTTGCAAACTAGTCACATTGATGTAGAAAGATATTCTAACATGTGCATATTGTAGTACTGCTCCAAGAAATTGACATAGTTCAGCAAATTGGTTTTTAAATTGTACGTTAATTTCGCACATTTCAATACATTTTTGTCGTTGCTTTCCTTGGTAACTACCAGGTATCTGTTTGTGTTTGTTGCTTTCCTTGGTAACTGCCAGGTATCTGTTTATGTTTGTTGCTTTCCTTGGCAACTGCCAGGTATCTGTTTGTGTTTGTTGCTTTCCTTCGTAACTGCGAGGTATCTGTTTATGTTTGTTGCTTTCCTTGGCAACTGCCAGGTATCTGTTTGTGTTTGTTGCTTTCCTTGGTAACTGCCAGGTATCTGTTTGTGTTTGTTGCTTTCCTTGGCAACTGCCAGGTATCTGTTTGTGTTTGTTGCTTTCCTTGGCAACTGCCAGGTATCTGTTTGTGTTTGTTGCTTTCCTTGGTAACTGCCAGGTATCTGTTTGTGTTTGTTGTTTTCCTTCGTAACTGCCAGGTATCTGTTTGTGTTTGTTGCTTTCCTTGGTAACTGCCAGGTATCTGTTTGTGTTTGTTGCTTTCCTTGGCAACTGCCAGGTATCTGTTTGTGTTTGTTGTTTTCCTTGGTAACTGTCAGGTATCTGTTTGTGTTTGTTGCTTTCCTTGGCAACTGCCAGGTATCTGTTTATGTTTGTTGTTTTCCTTCGTAACTGTCAGGTATCTGTTTGTGTTTGTTGCTTTCCTTGGTAACTGCCAGGTATCTGTTTGTGTTTGTTGTTTTCCTTCGTAACTGCCAGGTATCTGTTTGTGTTTGTTGCTTTCCTTGGTAACTGCCAGGTATCTGTTTATGTTTGTTGCTTTCCTTGGCAACTGCCAGGTATCTGTTTGTGTTTGTTGTTTTCCTTCGTAACTGCCAGGTATCTGTTTGTGTTTGTTGCTTTCCTTGGTAACTGCCAGGTATCTGTTTATGTTTGTTGCTTTCCTTGGCAACTGCCAGGTATCTGTTTGTGTTTGTTGCTTTCCTTGGTAACTGCCAGGTATCTGTTTGTGTTTGTTGTTTTCCTTGGTAACTGCCAGGTATCTGTTTGTGTTTGTTGCTTTCCTTGGCAACTGCCAGGTATCTGTTTGTGTTTGTTGCTTTCCTTGGTAACTGTCAGGTATCTGTTTGTGTTTGTTGCTTTCCTTGGTAACTGCCAGGTATCTGTTTGTGTTTGTTGCTTTCCTTGGCAACTGCCAGGTATCTGTTTGTGTTTGTTGCTTTCCTTGGTAACTGCCAGGTATCTGTTTGTGTTTGTTGTTTTCCTTCGTAACTGCCAGGTATCTGTTTGTGTTTGTTGCTTTCCTTGGCAACTGCCAGGTATCTGTTTGTGTTTGTTGTTTTCCTTGGCAACTGCCAGGTATCTGTTTGTGTTTGTTGTTTCCTCTTCTTCGTAATCGTGCTGGCAGGTATCGTTTGTGTTTGTTGCTTTCCCTGGCAACTGCCAGGTATCTTGCTCTTTGTGTTTGCTTTCGCTTTCCTGGTAACTGCCAGGTATCTGTTTGTAAAGTTTGTTGTTTTCCTGTAACCGCTGTGGTATCTGTTTGTGTTTGTTGCTTTCCCTGGCAACCGCCAGGTATCTGTTTTGTGTTTGTTGCTTTCCTTGGCAACCGCCAGGTATCTGTTTGTGTTTGTTGCTTTCCTTGGTAACTGCCAGGTATCTGTTTATGTTTGTTGTTTTCCTTGGCAACTGCCAGGTATCTGTTTGTGTTTGTTGCTTTCCTTGTAACTGCCAGGTATCTGTTTATGTTTGTTGCTTTCCTTGGCAACTGCCAGGTATCTGTTTGTGTTTGTTGCTTTCCTTGGTAACTGTCAGGTATCTGTTTGTGTTTGTTGCTTTCCTTGGTAACTGCCAGGTATCTGTTTGTGTTTGTTGTTTTCCTTGGTAACTGCCAGGTATCTGTTTGTGTTTGTTGTTTTCCTTGGTAACTGCCAGGTATCTGTTTGTGTTTGTTGCTTTCCTTGGTAACTGCCAGGTATCTGTTTATGTTTGTTGCTTTCCTTGGCAACTGCCAGGTATCTGTTTGTGTTTGTTGCTTTCCTTGGTAACTGCCAGGTATCTGTTTGTGTTTGTTGTTTTCCTTCGTAACTGCCAGGTATCTGTTTGTGTTTGTTGCTTTCCTTGGCAACTGCCAGGTATCTGTTTGTGTTTGTTGTTTTCCTTCGTAACTGCCAGGTATCTGTTTGTGTTTGTTGCTTTCCTTGGTAACTGCCAGGTATCTGTTTATGTTTGTTGCTTTCCTTGGCAACTGCCAGGTATCTGTTTGTGTTTGTTGCTTTCCTTGGTAACTGCCAGGTATCTGTTTGTGTTTGTTGTTTTCCTTCGTAACTGCCAGGTATCTGTTTGTGTTTGTTGCTTTCCTTGGCAACTGCCAGGTATCTGTTTGTGTTTGTTGCTTTCCTTGGCAACTGCCAGGTATCTGTTTATGTTTGTTGTTTTCCTTCGTAACTGCCAGGTATCTGTTTGTGTTTGTTGCTTTCCTTGGCAACTGCCAGGTATCTGTTTGTGTTTGTTGCTTTCCTTGGTAACTGCCAGGTATCTGTTTGTGTTTGTTGTTTTCCTTCGTAACTGCCAGGTATCTGTTTGTGTTTGTTGCTTTCCTTGGTAACTGCCAGGTATCTGTTTGTGTTTGTTGTTTTCCTTGGTAACTGCCAGGTATCTGTTTGTGTTTGTTGCTTTCCTTGGCAACTGCCAGGTATCTGTTTATGTTTGTTGCTTTCCTTGGCAACTGCCAGGTATCTGTTTGTGTTTGTTGCTTTTCCTTCGTAACTGCCAGGTATCTGTTTGTGTTTGTTGCTTTCCTTGGCAACTGCCAGGTATCTGTTTGTGTTTGTTGTTTTCCTTGGTAACTGTCAGGTATCTGTTTGTGTTTGTTGCTTTCCTTGGCAACTGCCAGGTATCTGTTTGTGTTTGTTGCTTTCGCCGTATTTGCCAGGTGAAATCGCAATTTTATTGATTTTGTTGCTTTCCTTGAGAGCGGCTTTGCCAGGTATCTGTTTATGTTTGTGCTTTCCTTAGCAACTGCCAGGTATCTGTTTGTGTTTGTTGTTGTTTTCAGCCGTAACTGCCGGAATATCTGTTTGTGTTTGTTGCTTTTCATGGTGGCACCGCCAGGTATCTGTTTATATTTTGATGCTTTCATGGCAGCTGCCAGGAATTATCTGTTTGTGTTTGTTGCTTTCGCCAGTAACTGCCAGGTATCTGTTTGTGTTTGTTGTTTTCCTTCGTATCTGCCAGGTATCTGTTTGTGTTTGTTGCTTTCCTTGGCAACTGCCAGGTATCTGTTTGTGTTTGTTGCTTTCCTTGGCAACTGCCAGGTATCTGTTTGTGTTTGTTGCTTTCCTTGGTAACTGCCAGGTATCTGTTTATGTTTGTTGCTTTCCTTGGCAACTGCCAGGTATCTGTTTGTGTTTGTTGCTTTCCTTGGTAACTGCCAGGTATCTGTTTGTGTTTGTTGTTTTCCTTCGTAACTGCCAGGTATCTGTTTGTGTTTGTTGCTTTCCTTGGCAACTGCCAGGTATCTGTTTGTGTTTGTTGCTTTCCTTGGCAACTGCCAGGTATCTGTTTATGTTTGTTGTTTTCCTTCGTAACTGCCATGTATCTGTTTGTGTTTGTTGCTTTCCTTGGCAACTGCCAGGTATCTGTTTGTGTTTGTTGCTTTCCTTGGTAACTGCCAGGTATCTGTTTGTGTTTGTTGTTTTCCTTCGTAACTGCCAGGTATCTGTTTGTGTTTGTTGCTTTCCTTGGCAACTGCCAGGTATCTGTTTGTGTTTGTTGCTTTCCTTGGTAACTGTCAGGTATCTGTTTGTGTTTGTTGCTTTCCTTGGTAACTGCCAGGTATCTGTTTGTGTTTGTTGCTTTCCTTGGTAACTGCCAGGTATCTGTTTGTGTTTGTTGCTTTCCTTGGTAACTGCCAGGTATCTGTTTGTGTTTGTTGCTTTCCTTGGCAACTGCCAGGTATCTGTTTGTGTTTGTTGTTTTCCTTGGTAACTGTCAGGTATCTGTTTGTGTTTGTTGCTTTCCTTGGCAACTGCCAGGTATCTGTTTATGTTTGTTGTTTTCCTTCGTAACTGTCAGGTATCTGTTTGTGTTTGTTGCTTTCCTTGGTAACTGCCAGGTATCTGTTTGTGTTTGTTGCTTTCCTTGGTAACTGCCAGGTATCTGTTTGTGTTTGTTGCTTTCCTTGGTAACTGCCAGGTATCTGTTTATGTTTGTTGCTTTCCTTGGCAACTGCCAGGTATCTGTTTGTGTTTGTTGTTTTCCTTCGTAACTGCCAGGTATCTGTTTGAGTTTGTTGCTTTCCTTGGCAACTGCCAGGTATCTGTTTGTGTTTGTTGCTTTCCTTGGCAACTGCCAGGTATCTGTTTGTGTTTGTTGTTTTCCTTCGTAACTGCCAGGTATCTGTTTGTGTTTGTTGCTTTCCTTGGCAACTGCCAGGTGTCTGTTTGTGTTTGTTGCTTTCCTTGGTAACTGCCAGGTATCTGTTTGTGTTTGTTGCTTTCCTTGGCAACTGCCAGGTATCTGTTTGTGTTTGTTGCTTTCCTTGGTAACTGTCAGGTATCTGTTTGTGTTTGTTGCTTTCCTTGGTAACTTTCACTTGAGATGTCTGTTTGTGTTTGTTTGTTTTCCTTGGTAACTGCCAGGTATCTGTTTGTGTTTGTTGCTTTCCTTGGTAACTGCCAGGTATCTGTTTATGTTTGTTGCTTTCCTTGGCAACTGCCAGGTATCTGTTTGTGTTTGTTGTTTTCCTTCGTAACTGCCAGGTATCTGTTTGTGTTTGTTGCTTTCCTTGGCAACTGCCAGGTATCTGTTTGTGTTTGTTGTTTTCCTTGGTAACTGCCAGGTATCTGTTTGTGTTTGTTGCTTTCCTTGGTAACTGCCAGGTATCTGTTTATGTTTGTTGCTTTCCTTGGCAACTGCCAGGTATCTGTTTGTGTTTGTTGGTTGTTTTCATGCGTGGCTTTGTAGGTATCTGTTTGTGTTTGTTGCTTTCCTTGGCAACTGCCAGGTATCTGTTTGTGTTTGTTGCTTTCCTTGGCAACTTTGCCAGGTATCTGTTTGTGTTGTTGCTCGCTTGGTAACTGCAGGTATCTGTTTGTGTTTGTTGTTTTCCTTCATGTAACTGCCAGGTATCTGTTTGTGTTTGTTGCTTTCCTTGGCAGCTACTTCGGGGTATCTGTTTGTGTTTGTTGTTTCCATACGTGGCACCGCCAGTATATGTTTGTGTTTGTTGCTTTTCCTTGGCAGCTTTGCCAGGAATTTATCTGTTGTGTTTGTTGCTTTCCTTGGCAGCTGCACCAGGTATCTGTTTGTGTTTGTTATTTCCCTTCATGAAACTGCGCCAGGTATCTGTTGTGTTTGTTACTTTCCTTGGCAACTGCCAGGTATCTGTTTGTGTTTGTTGCTTTCCTTGGCAACTGCCAGGTATCTGTTTGTGTTTGTTGCTTTCCTTGGTAACTGCCAGGTATCTGTTTGTGTTTGTTGTTTTCCTTCGTAACTGCCAGGTATCTGTTTATGTTTGTTGCTTTCCTTGGCAACTGCCAGGTATCTGTTTGTGTTTGTTGTTTTCCTTCGTAACTGCCAGGTATCTGTTTGTGTTTGTTGCTTTCCTTGGCAACTGCCAGGTATCTGTTTGTGTTTGATGCTTTCCTTGGCAACTGCCAGGTATCTGTTTGTGTTTGTTGTTTTCCTTCTTAACTGCCAGGTATCTGTTTGTGTTTGTTGCTTTCCTTGGCAACTGCCAGGTATCTGTTTGTGTTTGTTGCTTTCCTTGGTAACTGTCAGGTATCTGTTTGTGTTTGTTGCTTTCCTTGGTAACTGCCAGGTATCTGTTTGTGTTTGTTGCTTTCCTTGGTAACTGCCAGGTATCTGTTTGTGTTTGTTGCTTTCCTTGGTAACTGCCAGGTATCTGTTTGTGTTTGTTGCTTTCCTTGGTAACTGCCAGGTATCTGTTTGTGTTTGTTGCTTTCCTTGGCAACTGCCAGGTATCTGTTTGTGTTTGTTGCTTTCCTTGGCAACTGCCAGGTATCTGTTTGTGTTTGTTGCTTTCCTTGGCAACTGCCAGGTATCTGTTTGTGTTTGTTGCTTTCCTTGGCAACTGCCAGGTCTCTGTTTGTGTTTGTTGCTTTCCTTGGTAACTGCCAGGTATCTGTTTGTGTTTGTTGCTTTCCTTGGTAACTGCCAGGTATCTGTTTGTGTTTGTTGCTTTCCTTGGTAACTGCCAGGTATCTGTTTGTGTTTGTTGCTTTCCTTGGCAACTGCCAGGTATCTGTTTGTGTTTGTTGCTTTCCTTGGCAACTGCCAGGTATCTGTTTGTGTTTGTTGCTTTCCTTGGCAACTGCCAGGTATCTGTTTGTGTTTGTTGCTTTCCTTCGTAACTGCCAGGTATCTGTTTGTGTTTGTTGCTTTCCTTGGTAACTGCCAGGTATCTGTTTGTGTTTGTTGCTTTCCTTGGCAACTGCCAGGTATCTGTTTGTGTTTGTTGTTTTCCTTCGTAACTGTCAGGTATCTGTTTATGTTTGTTGCTTTCCTTCGTAACTGCCAGGTATCTGTTTGTGTTTGTTGCTTTCCTTGGTAACTGCCAGGTATCTGTTTGTGTTTGTTGCTTTCCTTGGTAACTGCCAGGTATCTGTTTGTGTTTGTTGCTTTCCTTGGCAACTGCCAGGTATCTGTTTGTGTTTGTTGCTTTCCTTGGCAACTGCCAGGTATCTGTTTGTGTTTGTTGCTTTCCTTCGTAACTGCCAGGTATCTGTTTGTGTTTGTTGCTTTCCTTGGTAACTGCCAGGTATCTGTTTGTGTTTGTTGCTTTCCTTGGCAACTGCCAGGTATCTGTTTGTGTTTGTTGCTTTCCTTGGCAACTGCCAGGTATCTGTTTGTGTTTGTTGCTTTCCTTGGTAACTGCCAGGTATCTGTTTGTGTTTGTTGCTTTCCTTGGTAACTGCCAGGTATCTGTTTATGTTTGTTGCTTTCCTTGGTAACTGCCAAGTATCTGTTTGTGTTTTTAGTAATCAGTTGCCTTGCTGGATAGTTAATTTATTCAGCTTTCTAAAAACGTAGTTTTATGGGTTTTCTTGTTATAATGATGTTGCTGTTGGGCAATCTTCTGTGCATGGTAATGGAATGTTGAATCGGAGTGAGAAATAGGTTTCTGTAGAGCTAATATTGATTGATTAAAGTATCAAAGGGTTAAACAATTATATAGCATTACGTTAAATATCGCTAGTAAAACAAGAAAAAGTATTAAAAAAATAAAATTGCTAACAAAATATACTAAGATGTTCTAAAAAGCCCTTTAAATATACAGTGGAACCCCATTAACAAGATCACCCTCGGGACTGGGCAGGTGACCTCAATGGCCAGGTGACCATAATTATTAGCAAGATTATTTTTGTTAGTTACATAAATAATTTGCGACTATCTTAGAGTGATCTTAATTGCAAGGTGACTATTACCGAGGTGACCGTAAAGCAGGGTTCCACTATATTCACACATGAAGACATGTCTACAAACCTGCTGGAGAACATCAACTTCCCGCAGTCTCTGTGTGAGGTCGTGTTTGGCACGTTCGGCCTCCATCATGTATCGCGCCTTCTCCTCATTCGCCTGTCTCAGTCCTGCCTCCAGCCTCTGTTTCACAGCACAGATGTAATACTAGCCAAGTGCAACAAAACTGACAGAGATAAGTACCATTTAACATTGTTGACCACCAAAGATCATCACCTCCAAGAAAAATGTCAAAAACCCAAAATCTACGAAATACCCCAATGGGCCGACCAGATCACACAGAAAATGTCAGCTCCCATACACACAAAACTAATGGAGATAACTGCCATTTAAAAATGTTCACCGCCAAAGATCATCACCTCCAGGAAAAATTTCAAAAACCTTACCCCCAGATACATTTTTTTTTAATCCAACTCTACAAAACACTCCAATGGGCCTGCCAGATCACATGTAAAATTTCAGCCCCATACATGCAAAACACAGATGTGGATGCACGCACAGACAGAGATCCATACTGTTTCATAATAATTATGTTAAAGAGGTAAGTTCTTATATGGTGCAGCAGCCAGTCGTTAGGACGGCTCAAAGCACTTTACTCCCTGGCAGACCTGTTCAATCGAACTAGACGTCTCTGGAAAGCATTCAGGCATGCTGCAATTAATGTGCAAAGACTATCCGTACACAAATGTCTACCACTGTTTGTAGCCAGGTACTCGTTCATACAATATATATTATAGGCTAACGTAAACCTAAACCTAATAAATCGCTCGGCACCTGCCAATTTAGTTTTTTAACAAAAATTGTTTATATCAGAAATTGACCACGAACTGCACCACACTAACAAAGAGGCTTGAAATCGTTGAATACGAAGCCTACAGTCAAGTGTTTGATCCAAGTATTGAGAAACATACTTTGTTCTGTAGCATTCAACATAACTGAAAAATTATGGGCCTAGACCTGCATTTTTTATTTCACATTGCCAATTCGTTACATTTGATATGTCAGTGGATTTTGACCATGGGGACCAACAGAACTGTTCATTATATATATATATCTAAAAAAAAATTATGCATGCAGAATTTCATCATAAATTCAGTAATAAAATATCGGAACCAATTAACTTAATAGTTGCAAGAGAGAATTCGTTAAAGCAAACAAAGCTGCACTCTTACGTTGTTCCGTGGCACGAGTTCAGCACATTTGTCAGCAACTCTCCTCAGTTCACTGTCGACTTCCTCACTGCTTCTCTTCAACTCTGCACTCGACGTCTCCAGTGCCTGTGGCCACGTTTAGACTCTTACATCTCAAGTCATTCTTGCATTTCATTTTTCTCATGTTAAAATAGGTAAGTTCTTATATAGCTCAAAGCGCTTTACAGCCATGCAGCAATTAATGCGTGAAGACAATTTGTACACAAATATCCACCACTGTCTGTAGCCAGGTACTCATTCATGCAGCGGAGTGAACTGGAGCAACATAGAGTGAACGAACCTGCCCAAGGTTAGATACTGCAGCACAGGATTTGAACCCGGGTTCTCTCGGTCGAGAGTCCGAGGCTCTAGCCACTGCGCTCCATGATAACAAGTTAACGTTATTTCATGAAATAATTTGTTACTGTGTCATTAGTTTTAAATAACTTAAATAACATGTTTTATTAATTCTATTGCTGTGTCATTGGAATTGTTGTTTCTTAAATTTAAAAAATAAATTGTTGACATTCCCACTTCAGTCAACCATCCAGCTTCTTTGCACCATCTGATCTCAATTATTTGAATTTTGTTGCTTTTCCTTACTGTGTAACGACTTTTCAGACTCTTCAGCTGGATCAACTCTCTCCTGTCAGACACATCATGACATAGCATCACAAAGATGACATGTTAAATATCTCCAGGTCATCTCTCTCCTCCTGTTGAACACATCACGACATAACATCAAAATATCACAAAGATGACATGTTAAATATCTCAAGGTCATCTCTCTCCTCCTGTTGAACACATCACGACATAACATCACAATATCACAAAGATGACATGTTAAATATCTCAAGGTCATCTCTCTCCTCCTGTTGAACACATCACGACATAACATCAAATATCACAAAGATGACATGTTAAATATCTCCAGGTCATCTCTCTCCTCCTGTTGAACACATCACGACATAACATCACAATATCACAAAGATGACATGTTAAATATCTCAAGGTCATCTCTCTCCTCCTGTCAAACACATCACGACATAACATCACAATATCACAAAGATGACATGTTAAATATCTCAAGGTCATCTCTCTCCTCCTGTCAAACACATCACGACATAACATCACAATATCACAAAGATGACATGTTAAATATCTCCAGGTCATCTCTCTCCTCCTGTCAAACGCATCACGACATAACATCACAATATCACAAAGATGACATGTTAAATATCTCCAGGTCATCTCTCTCCTCCTGTCAAACACATCACGACATAACATCACAATATCACAAAGATGACATGTTAAATATCTCCAGGTCATCTCTCTCCTCCTGTCAAACACAACACATCATGACATAACATCACAATATCACAAAGATGACATGTTAAATATCTCAAGGTCATATCTCTCCTCCTGTCAAACACATCACGACATAACATCACAATATCACAAAGATGACATGTTAAATATCTCAAGGTCATCTCTCTCCTCCTGTTGAACACATCACAATATCACAAAGATGACATGTTAAATATCTCCAGGTCATCTCTCTCCTCCTGTCAAACACATCATGACATAACATCACAATATCACAAAGATGACATGTTAAATATCTCAAGGTCATCTCTCTCCTCCTGTCAAACACATCATGACATAACATCACAATATCACAAAGATGACATGTTAAATATCTCAAGGTCATATCTCTCCTCCTGTCAAACACATCACGACATAACATCACAATATTACAAAGATGACATGTTAAATATATCAAGGTCATCTCTCTCCTCCTGTTGAACACATCACGACATAACATCACAATATCACAAAGATGACATGTTAAATATCTCCAGGTCATCTCTCTCCTCCTGTTGAACACATCACGACATAACATCACAATATCACAAAGATGACATGTTAAATATCTCAAGGTCATCTCTCTCCTCCTGTTGAACACATCACGACATAACATCAAATATCACAAAGATGACATGTTAAATATCTCCAGGTCATCTCTCTCCTCCTGTTGAACACATCACGACATAACATCACAATATCACAAAGATGACATGTTAAATATCTCAAGGTCATCTCTCTCCTCCTGTTGAACACATCACGACATAACATCACAATATCACAAAGATGACATGTTAAATATCTCCAAGTCATCTCTCTCCTCCTGTCAAACACATCACGACATAACATCAAATGTCACAAAGATGACATGTTAAATATCTCAAGGTCATCTCTCTCCTCCTGTTGAACACATCACGACATAACATCACAATATCACACAGATGACGTGTTAAATATCTCCAGGTCATCTCTCTCCTCCTGTCAAAAACATCATGACATAACATCACTTTATCACAAAGATGACATGTTAAATATCTCAAGGTCAT
>JAHLWY010000134.1:19282-35617 GCA_020002185.1 Paraescarpia echinospica
CCCTTCAACAGAGACGAGGGCAATTACGAACTGCCTCACGTGTATGATGATGTCATTCAGCATCATCGGTACTGAAGAAGTCAGCGTGAGACATTAAACAAAAGCCTCTTCTAGGTAAAAAGATATGAAAATTTTTGATATGCACCAACATTTTTTTATAATGTTTTGAAAAAATTTAAAAGTTACTTGTTGGCTTTCACTGGGTGTGGAATAATTGCACCCCAAGTTTGAGTAATCTAAGTCTAGTGGATAAATGCACCCCAAGTTTGAGTAATCTAAGTCTAGTGGATAAATGCACCCCAAGTTTGAGTAATCTAAGTCTAGTGGATAAATGCACCCCAAGTTTGAGTAATCTAAGTCTAGTGGATAAATGCACCCCAAGTTTGAGTAATCTAAGTCTACTGGATAAATGCACCCCAAGTTTGAGTAATCTAAGTCTAGTGGATAAATGCACCCCAAGATTGAGTAATCTAAGTCTAGTGGATAAATGCACCACAAGTTTGGGTAATCTAAGTGTAGTTGATAAATGCACCCCAAGTTTGAGTAATCTAAGTCTAGTGGATAATTGCACCCAAGTTTGAGTAATCTAAGTCTAGTGGATAAATGCACCCCAAGTTTGAGTAATCTAAGTCTAGTGGATAAATGCACCCCAAGTTTGAGTAATCTAAGTCTAGTGGATAAATGCACCCCAAGTTTGAGTAATCTAAGTCTAGTGGATAAATGCACCCCAAGTTTTAGTAATCTAAGTCTAGTGGATAAATGCACCCCAAGATTGAGTAATCTAAGTCTAGTGGATAAATGCACCACAAGTTTGAGTAATCTAAGTCTAGTGGATAACTGCACCCCAAGTTTGAGTAATCTAAGTCTAGTGGATACCTGCACCCCAAGTTCGAGTAATCTAAGTCTAGTGGATAAATGCACCCCAAGTTCGAGTAATCTATGTCTAGTGGATAAATGCACCCCAAGTTCGAGTAATCTAAGTCTAGTGGATAAATCACCCCAAGTTTGAGTAATCTAAGTCTAGTGGATAAATGCACCCCAAGTTTGAGTAATCTAAGTCTAGTGGATAAATGCACCCCAAGTTTGAGTAATCTAAGTCTAGTGGATAATTGCACCCAAGTTTGAGTAATCTAAGTCTAGTGGATAAATGCACCCCAAGTTTGAGTAATCTAAGTCTAGTGGATAAATGCACCCCAAGTTTGAGTAATCTAAGTCTAGTGGATAAATGCACCCCAAGTTTGAGTAATCTAAGTCTAGTGGATAAATGCACCCCAAGTTTGAGTAATCTAAGTCTAGTGGATAAATGCACCCCAAGATTGAGTAATCTAAGTCTAGTGGATAAATGCACCACAAGTTTGAGTAATCTAAGTCTAGTGGATACCTGCACCCCAAGTTTGAGTAATCTAAGTCTAGTGGATACCTGCACCCCAAGTTCGAGTAATCTAAGTCTAGTGGATAAATGCACCCCAAGTTCGAGTAATCTATATCTAGTGGATAAATGCACCCCAAGTTCGAGTAATCTAAGTCTAGTGGATAAATCACCCCAAGTTTGAGTAATCTAAGTCTAGTGGATAAATGCACCCCAAGTTTGAGTAATCTAAGTCTAGTGGATAAATGCACCCCAAGTTTGAGTAATCTAAGTCTAGTGGATAAATGCACCACAAGTTTGGGTAATCTAAGTGTAGTTGATAAATGCACCCCAAGTTTGAGTAATCTAAGTCTAGTGGATAATTGCACCCAAGTTTGAGTAATCTAAGTCTAGTGGATAAATGCACCCCAAGTTTGAGTAATCTAAGTCTAGTGGATAAATGCACCCCAAGTTTGAGTAATCTAAGTCTAGTGGATAAATGCACCCCAAGTTTGAGTAATCTAAGTCTAGTGGATAAATGCACCCCAAGTTTTAGTAATCTAAGTCTAGTGGATAAATGCACCCCAAGATTGAGTAATCTAAGTCTAGTGGATAAATGCACCACAAGTTTGAGTAATCTAAGTCTAGTGGATACCTGCACCCCAAGTTTGAGTAATCTAAGTCTAGTGGATACCTGCACCCCAAGTTCGAGTAATCTAAGTCTAGTGGATAAATGCACCCCAAGTTCGAGTAATCTATGTCTAGTGGATAAATGCACCCCAAGTTCGAGTAATCTAAGTCTAGTGGATAAATCACCCCAAGTTTGAGTAATCTAAGTCTAGTGGATAAATGCACCCCAAGTTTGAGTAATCTAAGTCTAGTGGATAAATGCACCCCAAGTTTGAGTAATCTAAGTCTAGTGGATAATTGCACCCAAGTTTGAGTAATCTAAGTCTAGTGGATAAATGCACCCCAAGTTTGAGTAATCTAAGTCTAGTGGATAAATGCACCCCAAGTTTGAGTAATCTAAGTCTAGTGGATAAATGCACCCCAAGTTTGAGTAATCTAAGTCTAGTGGATAAATGCACCCCAAGTTTGAGTAATCTAAGTCTAGTGGATAAATGCACCCCAAGATTGAGTAATCTAAGTCTAGTGGATAAATGCACCACAAGTTTGAGTAATCTAAGTCTAGTGGATACCTGCACCCCAAGTTTGAGTAATCTAAGTCTAGTGGATACCTGCACCCCAAGTTCGAGTAATCTAAGTCTAGTGGATAAATGCACCCCAAGTTCGAGTAATCTATGTCTAGTGGATAAATGCACCCCAAGTTCGAGTAATCTAAGTCTAGTGGATAAATCACCCCAAGTTTGAGTAATCTAAGTCTAGTGGATAAATGCACCCCAAGTTTGAGTAATCTAAGTCTAGTGGATAAATGCACCCCAAGTTTGAGTAATCTAAGTCTAGTGGATAATTGCACCCAAGTTTGAGTAATCTAAGTCTAGTGGATAAATGCACCCCAAGTTTGAGTAATCTAAGTCTAGTGGATAAATGCACCCCAAGATTGAGTAATCTAAGTCTAGTGGATAAATGCACCCCAAGTTTGAGTAATCTAAGTCTAGTGGATAAATGCACCCCAAGTTTGAGTAATCTAAGTCTAGTGCATAAATGCACCCCAAGTTTGAGTATCTAAGTCTAGTGGATAAATGCACCCCAAGTTTGAGTAATCTAAGTCTAGTGGATAAATGCACCCCAAGTTTGAGTAATCTAAGTCTAGTGGATAAATGCACCCCAAGTTTGAGTAATCTAAGTCTAGTGGATAAATGCACCCCAAGTTTGAGTAATTAAGTCTAGTGGATAAATGCACCCCAAGTTTGAGTAATCTAAGTCTAGTGGATAAATGCACCCCAAGTTTGAGTAATCTAAGTCTAGTGGATAAATGCACCCCAAGTTTTAGTAATCTAAGTCTAGTGGATAAATGCACCCCAAGATTGAGTAATCTAAGTCTAGTGGATAAATGCACCACAAGTTTGAGTAATCTAAGTCTAGTGGATACCTGCACCCCAAGTTTGAGTAATCTAAGTCTAGTGGATACCTGCACCCCAAGTTCGAGTAATCTAAGTCTAGTGGATAAATGCACCCCAAGTTCGAGTAATCTATGTCTAGTGGATAAATGCACCCCAAGTTCGAGTAATCTAAGTCTAGTGGATAAATCACCCCAAGTTTGAGTAATCTAAGTCTAGTGGATAAATGCACCCCAAGTTTGAGTAATCTAAGTCTAGTGGATAAATGCACCCCAAGTTTGAGTAATCTAAGTCTAGTGGATAATTGCACCCAAGTTTGAGTAATCTAAGTCTAGTGGATAAATGCACCCCAAGTTTGAGTAATCTAAGTCTAGTGGATAAATGCACCCCAAGTTTGAGTAATCTAAGTCTAGTGGATAAATGCACCCCAAGTTTGAGTAATCTAAGTCTAGTGGATAAATGCACCCCAAGTTTGAGTAATCTAAGTCTAGTGGATAAATGCACCCCAAGATTGAGTAATCTAAGTCTAGTGGATAAATGCACCACAAGTTTGAGTAATCTAAGTCTAGTGGATACCTGCACCCCAAGTTTGAGTAATCTAAGTCTAGTGGATACCTGCACCCCAAGTTCGAGTAATCTAAGTCTAGTGGATAAATGCACCCCAAGTTCGAGTAATCTATGTCTAGTGGATAAATGCACCCCAAGTTCGAGTAATCTAAGTCTAGTGGATAAATCACCCCAAGTTTGAGTAATCTAAGTCTAGTGGATAAATGCACCCCAAGTTTGAGTAATCTAAGTCTAGTGGATAAATGCACCCCAAGTTTGAGTAATCTAAGTCTAGTGGATAATTGCACCCAAGTTTGAGTAATCTAAGTCTAGTGGATAAATGCACCCCAAGTTTGAGTATTCTAAGTCTAGTGGATAAATGCACCCCAAGATTGAGTAATCTAAGTCTAGTGGATAAATGCACCCCAAGTTTGAGTAATCTAAGTCTAGTGGATAAATGCACCCCAAGTTTGAGTAATCTAAGTCTAGTGCATAAATGCACCCCAAGTTTGAGTATCTAAGTCTAGTGGATAAATGCACCCCAAGTTTGAGTAATCTAAGTCTAGTGGATAAATGCACCCCAAGTTTGAGTAATCTAAGTCTAGTGGATAAATGCACCCCAAGTTTGAGTAATCTAAGTCTAGTGGATAAATGCACCCCAAGTTTGAGTAATTTAAGTCTAGTGGATAAATGCACCCCAAGTTTGAGTAATCTAAGTCTAGTGGATAAATGCACCCCAAGTTCGAGTAATCTAAGTCTAGTGGATAAATGCACCCCAAGTTTGAGTAATCTAAGTCTAATGGATAAATGCACCCCAAGATTGAGTAATCTAAGTCTAGTGGATAACTGCACCCCAAGTTCGAGTAATCTAAGTCTAGTGGATACCTGCACACCAAGTTTGTGTAATCTAAGTCTAGTGGATAAATGCACCCCAAGTTTGAGTAATCTAAGTCTAGTGGATAAATGCACCCCAAGTTTGAGTAATCTAAGTCTAGTGGTTACTGATATATTTGAAAGGAAATAGAGTGGAACCTCACTATTAAGGTCGGCCTCGTGTGACCTTAATTGTGAGTTGGCTGCATTACTGAGGTGACTGTAAAAGTAAGATTCGACTGTATACAATCCAAGATGGCTGCCATAATGTGGGAAAATCCCCCTTAAAATCATGAAAAAATCCCAGCCATACTGTTACCTGGACTTTCAATCTCTGGCCGTTTCAGCTCTGTAGATTAGTAATGATGAAACTATAAAATATGTTTTCACCCAAGTCATGCGTTAATCTCGGTAACCATTAATCTTACCGTAGCTGCTTCTCAGTAGTGAAGTCTCGCTGCGTATTTTCCAGTTCATTTTCTCTCTCATCAACAGTTTTCTCAAACATGGACCTACGCAAACATCAGTGGCTCGTTGCAGCATTGGTATCTAAACAGTTACCATTTGTGAACCACGCCCGGTGTAGATTACAACATCTAAGTAAACATCAGTGGCTCATTGCAGCATTGGTATCTAAACAGTTACCGTTTGTGAACCACGCCCGGTGTAGATTGTCGTTGCTGTTGTCAGAGGAGGCAGACTGGTTTAGTTGATAACTAGGCACACAGCATGCACGTGTAATAATGCCTCTGAGTGTAACTCATTACACAAGTTTATTACATTTATTATTAATTATTCATTTATTATTATTGAGTAATTGACA
The DNA here is from genome assembly GCA_020002185.1 of Paraescarpia echinospica. NCBI lineage: Eukaryota > Metazoa > Annelida > Polychaeta > Sabellida > Siboglinidae > Paraescarpia > Paraescarpia echinospica. The sequence continues at coordinate 24,894 of JAHLWY010000134.1, forward strand.
GAACCGGACACTGACATCACAACCAGAATGACAAGCTTTGTCCACCAACAATGTGGACAAGTGTGAATTACATTACTAAGTCGGCATGACAAGTGTGAATTACATTACTAGGACGGCATGACACATGTGAATTACATTACTAGGACGGCATGACAAGTGTGAATTACATTACTAGGACGGCATGACAAGTGTGAATTACATTACTAGGACTGCATGACACATGTGAATTACATTACTAGGACGGCATGACAAGTGTGAATTACATTACTAGGACGGCATGACAAGTGTGAATTACATTACTAGGACGGCATGACATATGTGAAATCAATGTTTCCCATACGCAGTTCTCGTTTAAACAACCTAGATTTTTGTCACAAAGAAAAACATTTGGGGACAGAAGTTCAATGAAACATACAGTGACATGTGTGCCAGTTCCACACGTGTCACAGCCATTTAAAAAACTTGATGCACCTTGTTGCCAGGCAACAAATCACATGACATTTCACCTGTCTTCATTCCATTTTGTCTCCTTCTTGTAGTTGAGATTGAGGGTCTCATAGTCCTGTATTTGGGCCTCCAACTCCGCCGCCACCGACTTGAGCTGGGCCACCTTCTACAACACCTGACAACAACATGTGGGACATGTGACAACAACATGACAACACATGAGACATGACAACAACACTTGAGACATGGGACAACAACATGTGGGACACACCACAAGAGGGACACGTGACAACAACATGTGGAACATGTGACAACAACATGACAACACGTGAGACGTGATAACAACACATGAGACATGTGACAACAACACGTGGGACACCCGACAACAAGAGGGACACGTGACAACAACATGTGAGACGTGACAACAACATGTGGGACACTATCCTGCTCCAATAGAGAGGGCGGCCTACTTTACTACAGATATGTTATGACAACGAACAAAAATATCCATCCTCCAGATGGCGCTACATACACACAGACGGCGGTTTCCCAAAGTATTCCTACATGACGTTTGTCACGACGTAATCAGAGCAGTCTTTTTTCCACAATACATATTATGTAAAATGTCCACAGCTGGCTCGGGACAATCACAGAAACCATCGTTCTATGAATGCAAAATCACATGTCATACCGTTTAAGACTCCGATGTTTTTAAGAATTGTCACACACCCTGGCAAGTTGCCAGAGACGCAAGCTACATAATAATAAAAGTACTCATATAGCATCCAATCAAATGAAAATGCTCTCAGGCACTTTACTACATGTATTCATACTAGTGTTTTACATGTTCTGATTTTGATACGTAATACTACGTACCAAAAATAATATTATCTATCTCTCTAACTATTCGGATTATGTGCCTGAACTTGGACTAGAATGATCAGCGGTTCTCTAGTGCATTTGATACATGGTTTCTGCGTTCTGGGACACTGTCAATGTGCGTGTATAGAATCCGCCAAATAATGCAACGACACCGACTGAGAGCGCGGCAAATTGTCTTCTGTTTTTTAGTGACATGTTCATCAATTACTGATTCTAATGACAACTGCTGTGTAGGTAGCTGTTGCAAACTAGTCACATTGATGTAGAAAGATATTCTAACATGTGCATATTGTAGTACTGCTCCAAGAAATTGACATAGTTCAGCAAATTGGTTTTTAAATTGTACGTTAATTTCGCACATTTCAATACATTTTTGTCGTTGCTTTCCTTGGTAACTACCAGGTATCTGTTTGTGTTTGTTGCTTTCCTTGGTAACTGCCAGGTATCTGTTTATGTTTGTTGCTTTCCTTGGCAACTGCCAGGTATCTGTTTGTGTTTGTTGCTTTCCTTCGTAACTGCCAGGTATCTGTTTATGTTTGTTGCTTTCCTTGGCAACTGCCAGGTATCTGTTTGTGTTTGTTGCTTTCCTTGGTAACTGCCAGGTATCTGTTTGTGTTTGTTGCTTTCCTTGGCAACTGCCAGGTATCTGTTTGTGTTTGTTGCTTTCCTTGGCAACTGCCAGGTATCTGTTTGTGTTTGTTGCTTTCCTTGGTAACTGCCAGGTATCTGTTTGTGTTTGTTGTTTTCCTTCGTAACTGCCAGGTATCTGTTTGTGTTTGTTGCTTTCCTTGGCAACTGCCAGGTATCTGTTTGTGTTTGTTGCTTTCCTTGGCAACTGCCAGGTATCTGTTTGTGTTTGTTGCTTTCCTTGGCAACTGCCAGGTATCTGTTTGTGTTTGTTGTTTTCCTTGGTAACTGTCAGGTATCTGTTTGTGTTTGTTGCTTTCCTTGGCAACTGCCAGGTATCTGTTTATGTTTGTTGTTTTCCTTCGTAACTGTCAGGTATCTGTTTGTGTTTGTTGCTTTCCTTGGTAACTGCCAGGTATCTGTTTGTGTTTGTTGTTTTCCTTCGTAACTGCCAGGTATCTGTTTGTGTTTGTTGCTTTCCTTGGTAACTGCCAGGTATCTGTTTATGTTTGTTGCTTTCCTTGGCAACTGCCAGGTATCTGTTTGTGTTTGTTGTTTTCCTTCGTAACTGCCAGGTATCTGTTTGTGTTTGTTGCTTTCCTTGGTAACTGCCAGGTATCTGTTTATGTTTGTTGCTTTCCTTGGCAACTGCCAGGTATCTGTTTGTGTTTGTTGCTTTCCTTGGTAACTGCCAGGTATCTGTTTGTGTTTGTTGTTTTCCTTCGTAACTGCCAGGTATCTGTTTGTGTTTGTTGCTTTCCTTGGCAACTGCCAGGTATCTGTTTGTGTTTGTTGCTTTCCTTGGCAACTGCCAGGTATCTGTTTGTGTTTGTTGCTTTCCTTGGTAACTGCCAGGTATCTGTTTATGTTTGTTGCTTTCCTTGGCAACTGCCAGGTATCTGTTTGTGTTTGTTGCTTTCCTTGGTAACTGCCAGGTATCTGTTTGTGTTTGTTGTTTTCCTTCGTAACTGCCAGGTATCTGTTTGTGTTTGTTGCTTTCCTTGGCAACTGCCAGGTATCTGTTTGTGTTTGTTGCTTTCCTTGGCAACTGCCAGGTATCTGTTTATGTTTGTTGTTTTCCTTCGTAACTGCCAGGTATCTGTTTGTGTTTGTTGCTTTCCTTGGCAACTGCCAGGTATCTGTTTGTGTTTGTTGCTTTCCTTGGTAACTGCCAGGTATCTGTTTGTGTTTGTTGTTTTCCTTCGTAACTGCCAGGTATCTGTTTGTGTTTGTTGCTTTCCTTGGCAACTGCCAGGTATCTGTTTGTGTTTGTTGCTTTCCTTGGCAACTGCCAGGTATCTGTTTGTGTTTGTTGTTTTCCTTCGTAACTGCCAGGTATCTGTTTGTGTTTGTTGCTTTCCTTGGCAACTGCCAGGTATCTGTTTGTGTTTGTTGCTTTCCTTGGCAACTGCCAGGTATCTGTTTGTGTTTGTTGCTTTCCTTGGCAACTGCCAGGTATCTGTTTGTGTTTGTTGTTTTCCTTGGTAACTGTCAGGTATCTGTTTGTGTTTGTTGCTTTCCTTGGCAACTGCCAGGTATCTGTTTATGTTTGTTGTTTTCCTTCGTAACTGTCAGGTATCTGTTTGTGTTTGTTGCTTTCCTTGGTAACTGCCAGGTATCTGTTTGTGTTTGTTGTTTTCCTTCGTAACTGCCAGGTATCTGTTTGTGTTTGTTGCTTTCCTTGGTAACTGCCAGGTATCTGTTTATGTTTGTTGCTTTCCTTGGCAACTGCCAGGTATCTGTTTGTGTTTGTTGTTTTCCTTCGTAACTGCCAGGTATCTGTTTGTGTTTGTTGCTTTCCTTGGCAACTGCCAGGTATCTGTTTGTGTTTGTTGCTTTCCTTGGCAACTGCCAGGTATCTGTTTGTGTTTGTTGTTTTCCTTCGTAACTGCCAGGTATCTGTTTGTGTTTGTTGCTTTCCTTGGCAACTGCCAGGTGTCTGTTTGTGTTTGTTGCTTTCCTTGGTAACTGCCAGGTATCTGTTTGTGTTTGTTGCTTTCCTTGGCAACTGCCAGGTATCTGTTTGTGTTTGTTGCTTTCCTTGGTAACTGTCAGGTATCTGTTTGTGTTTGTTGCTTTCCTTGGTAACTGCCAGGTATCTGTTTGTGTTTGTTGTTTTCCTTGGTAACTGCCAGGTATCTGTTTGTGTTTGTTGCTTTCCTTGGTAACTGCCAGGTATCTGTTTATGTTTGTTGCTTTCCTTGGCAACTGCCAGGTATCTGTTTGTGTTTGTTGTTTTCCTTCGTAACTGCCAGGTATCTGTTTGTGTTTGTTGCTTTCCTTGGCAACTGCCAGGTATCTGTTTGTGTTTGTTGTTTTCCTTGGTAACTGTCAGGTATCTGTTTGTGTTTGTTGCTTTCCTTGGCAACTGCCAGGTATCTGTTTATGTTTGTTGCTTTCCTTGGCAACTGCCAGGTATCTGTTTGTGTTTGTTGTTTTCCTTCGTAACTGCCAGGTATCTGTTTGTGTTTGTTGCTTTCCTTGGCAACTGCCAGGTATCTGTTTGTGTTTGTTGCTTTCCTTGGCAACTGCCAGGTATCTGTTTGTGTTTGTTGCTTTCCTTGGTAACTGCCAGGTATCTGTTTGTGTTTGTTGTTTTCCTTCGTAACTGCCAGGTATCTGTTTGTGTTTGTTGCTTTCCTTGGCAACTGCCAGGTATCTGTTTGTGTTTGTTGTTTTCCTTCGTAACTGCCAGGTATCTGTTTGTGTTTGTTGCTTTCCTTGGCAACTGCCAGGTATCTGTTTGTGTTTGTTGCTTTCCTTGGCAACTGCCAGGTATCTGTTTGTGTTTGTTGTTTTCCTTCGTAACTGCCAGGTATCTGTTTGTGTTTGTTGCTTTCCTTGGCAACTGCCAGGTATCTGTTTGTGTTTGTTGCTTTCCTTGGCAACTGCCAGGTATCTGTTTGTGTTTGTTGCTTTCCTTGGTAACTGCCAGGTATCTGTTTGTGTTTGTTGTTTTCCTTCGTAACTGCCAGGTATCTGTTTATGTTTGTTGCTTTCCTTGGCAACTGCCAGGTATCTGTTTGTGTTTGTTGTTTTCCTTCGTAACTGCCAGGTATCTGTTTGTGTTTGTTGCTTTCCTTGGCAACTGCCAGGTATCTGTTTGTGTTTGATGCTTTCCTTGGCAACTGCCAGGTATCTGTTTGTGTTTGTTGTTTTCCTTCGTAACTGCCAGGTATCTGTTTGTGTTTGTTGCTTTCCTTGGCAACTGCCAGGTATCTGTTTGTGTTTGTTGCTTTCCTTGGTAACTGTCAGGTATCTGTTTGTGTTTGTTGCTTTGCCAGGTATCTGTTTGTGTTTGTTGTAACTGCCAGGTATCTGTTTGTGTTTGTTGCTTTCCTTGGTAACTGCCAGGTATCTGTTTGTGTTTGTTGCTTTCCTTGGCAACTGCCAGGTATCTGTTTGTGTTTGTTGCTTTCCTTGGCAACTGCCAGGTATCTGTTTGTGTTTGTTGCTTTCCTTGGTAACTGCCAGGTATCTGTTTGTGTTTGTTGTTTTCCTTGGTAACTGCCAGGTATCTGTTTGTGTTTGTTGCTTTCCTTGGTAACTGCCAGGTATCTGTTTATGTTTGTTGCTTTCCTTGGCAACTGCCAGGTATCTGTTTGTGTTTGTTGCTTTCCTTGGTAACTGCCAGGTATCTGTTTGTGTTTGTTGCTTTCCTTGGTAACTGCCAGGTATCTGTTTGTGTTTGTTGCTTTCCTTGGTAACTGCCAGGTATCTGTTTGTGTTTGTTGCTTTCCTTGGCAACTGCCAGGTATCTGTTTGTGTTTGTTGCTTTCCTTGGTAACTGCCAGGTATCTGTTTGTGTTTGTTGTTTTCCTTCGTAACTGCCAGGTATCTGTTTGTGTTTGTTGCTTTCCTTGGCAACTGCCAGGTATCTGTTTGTGTTTGTTGCTTTCCTTGGCAACTGCCAGGTATCTGTTTGTGTTTGTTGTTTTCCTTCGTAACTGCCAGGTATCTGTTTGTGTTTGTTGCTTTCCTTGGCAACTGCCAGGTATCTGTTTGTGTTTGTTGCTTTCCTTGGTAACTGCCAGGTATCTGTTTGTGTTTGTTGTTTTCCTTCGTAACTGCCAGGTATCTGTTTGTGTTTGTTGCTTTCCTTGGCAACTGCCAGGTATCTGTTTGTGTTTGTTGCTTTCCTTGGCAACTGCCAGGTATCTGTTTGTGTTTGTTGTTTTCCTTGCAACTGCTTCGGTATCTGTTTGTGTTTGTTGCTTTCCTTGGCAACTGCCAGGTATCTGTTTGTTTGTTGTTTGCCAGGTATCTGTTTGTGTTTGTTGCTTTCCTGGCAACCGCCAGAATCTGTTTGTGTTTGTTAGTTTCTCTTGGCAACTGCCAGGTATCTGTTTGTGTTTGTTGCTTTCCTTGGCAACTGCCAGGTATCTGTTTGTGTTTGTTGCTTTCCTTGGCAACTGCCAGGTATCTGTTTGTGTTTGTTGTTTTCCTTCGTAACTGCCAGGTATCTGTTTGTGTTTGTTGCTTTCCTTGGCAACTGCCAGGTATCTGTTTGTGTTTGTTGCTTTCCTTGGCAACTGCCAGGTATCTGTTTGTGTTTGTTGTTTCCTTCGTAACTGCCAGGTATCTGTTTGTGTTTGTTGCTTTCCTTGGCAACTGCCAGGTATCTGTTTGTGTTTGTTGCTTTCCTTCGTAACTGCCAGGTATCTGTTTGTGTTTGTTGCTTTCCTTGGTAACTGCCAGGTATCTGTTTGTGTTTGTTGCTTTCCTTGGCAACTGCCAGGTATCTGTTTGTGTTTGTTGTTTTCCTTCGTAACTGTCAGGTATCTGTTTATGTTTGTTGCTTTCCTTCGTAACTGCCAGGTATCTGTTTGTGTTTGTTGCTTTCCTTGGTAACTGCCAGGTATCTGTTTGTGTTTGTTGCTTTCCTTGGTAACTGCCAGGTATCTGTTTGTGTTTGTTGCTTTCCTTGGCAACTGCCAGGTATCTGTTTGTGTTTGTTGCTTTCCTTCGTAACTGCCAGGTATCTGTTTGTGTTTGTTGCTTTCCTTGGTAACTGCCAGGTATCTGTTTGTGTTTGTTGCTTTCCTTGGCAACTGCCAGGTATCTGTTTGTGTTTGTTGCTTTCCTTGGCAACTGCCAGGTATCTGTTTGTGTTTGTTGCTTTCCTTGGTAACTGCCAGGTATCTGTTTGTGTTGTTGCTTTCCTTGGTAACTGCCAGGTATCTGTTTATGTTTGTTGCTTTCCTTGGTAACTGCCAAGTATCTGTTTGTGTTTTTAGTAATCAGTTGCCTTGCTGGATAGTTAATTTATTCAGCTTTCTAAAAACGTAGTTTTATGGGTTTTCTTGTTATAATGATGTTGCTGTTGGGCAATCTTCTGTGCATGGTAATGGAATGTTGAATCGGAGTGAGAAATAGGTTTCTGTAGAGCTAATATTGATTGATTAAAGTATCAAAGGGTTAAACAATTATATAGCATTACGTTAAATATCGCTAGTAAAACAAGAAAAAGTATTAAAAAAATAAAATTGCTAACAAAATATACTAAGATGTTCTAAAAAGCCCTTTAAATATACAGTGGAACCCCATTAACAAGATCACCCTCGGGACTGGGCAGGTGACCTCAATGGCCAGGTGACCATAATTATTAGCAAGATTATTTTTGTTAGTTACATAAATAATTTGCGACTATCTTAGAGTGATCTTAATTGCAAGGTGACTATTACCGAGGTGACCGTAAAGCAGGGTTCCACTATATTCACACATGAAGACATGTCTACAAACCTGCTGGAGAACATCAACTTCCCGCAGTCTCTGTGTGAGGTCGTGTTTGGCACGTTCGGCCTCCATCATGTATCGCGCCTTCTCCTCATTCGCCTGTCTCAGTCCTGCCTCCAGCCTCTGTTTCACAGCACAGATGTAATACTAGCCAAGTGCAACAAAACTGACAGAGATAAGTACCATTTAACATTGTTGACCACCAAAGATCATCACCTCCAAGAAAAATGTCAAAAACCCAAAATCTACGAAATACCCCAATGGGCCGACCAGATCACACAGAAAATGTCAGCTCCCATACACACAAAACTAATGGAGATAACTGCCATTTAAAAATGTTCACCGCCAAAGATCATCACCTCCAGGAAAAATTTCAAAAACCTTACCCCCAGATACATTTTTTTTTAATCCAACTCTACAAAACACTCCAATGGGCCTGCCAGATCACATGTAAAATTTCAGCCCCATACATGCAAAACACAGATGTGGATGCACGCACAGACAGAGATCCATACTGTTTCATAATAATTATGTTAAAGAGGTAAGTTCTTATATGGTGCAGCAGCCAGTCGTTAGGACGGCTCAAAGCACTTTACTCCCTGGCAGACCTGTTCAATCGAACTAGACGTCTCTGGAAAGCATTCAGGCATGCTGCAATTAATGTGCAAAGACTATCCGTACACAAATGTCTACCACTGTTTGTAGCCAGGTACTCGTTCATACAATATATATTATAGGCTAACGTAAACCTAAACCTAATAAATCGCTCGGCACCTGCCAATTTAGTTTTTTAACAAAAATTGTTTATATCAGAAATTGACCACGAACTGCACCACACTAACAAAGAGGCTTGAAATCGTTGAATACGAAGCCTACAGTCAAGTGTTTGATCCAAGTATTGAGAAACATACTTTGTTCTGTAGCATTCAACATAACTGAAAAATTATGGGCCTAGACCTGCATTTTTTATTTCACATTGCCAATTCGTTACATTTGATATGTCAGTGGATTTTGACCATGGGGACCAACAGAACTGTTCATTATATATATATATCTAAAAAAAAATTATGCATGCAGAATTTCATCATAAATTCAGTAATAAAATATCGGAACCAATTAACTTAATAGTTGCAAGAGAGAATTCGTTAAAGCAAACAAAGCTGCACTCTTACGTTGTTCCGTGGCACGAGTTCAGCACATTTGTCAGCAACTCTCCTCAGTTCACTGTCGACTTCCTCACTGCTTCTCTTCAACTCTGCACTCGACGTCTCCAGTGCCTGTGGCCACGTTTAGACTCTTACATCTCAAGTCATTCTTGCATTTCATTTTTCTCATGTTAAAATAGGTAAGTTCTTATATAGCTCAAAGCGCTTTACAGCCATGCAGCAATTAATGCGTGAAGACAATTTGTACACAAATATCCACCACTGTCTGTAGCCAGGTACTCATTCATGCAGCGGAGTGAACTGGAGCAACATAGAGTGAACGAACCTGCCCAAGGTTAGATACTGCAGCACAGGATTTGAACCCGGGTTCTCTCGGTCGAGAGTCCGAGGCTCTAGCCACTGCGCTCCATGATAACAAGTTAACGTTATTTCATGAAATAATTTGTTACTGTGTCATTAGTTTTAAATAACTTAAATAACATGTTTTATTAATTCTATTGCTGTGTCATTGGAATTGTTGTTTCTTAAATTTAAAAAATAAATTGTTGACATTCCCACTTCAGTCAACCATCCAGCTTCTTTGCACCATCTGATCTCAATTATTTGAATTTTGTTGCTTTTCCTTACTGTGTAACGACTTTTCAGACTCTTCAGCTGGATCAACTCTCTCCTGTCAGACACATCATGACATAGCATCACAAAGATGACATGTTAAATATCTCCAGGTCATCTCTCTCCTCCTGTTGAACACATCACGACATAACATCACAATATCACAAAGATGACATGTTAAATATCTCAAGGTCATCTCTCTCCTCCTGTTGAACACATCACGACATAACATCACAATATCGCAAAGATGACATGTTAAATATCTCCAAGTCATCTCTCTCCTCCTGTCAAACACATCACGACATAACATCAAATGTCACAAAGATGACATGTTAAATATCTCAAGGTCATCTCTCTCCTCCTGTTGAACACATCACGACATAACATCACAATATCACACAGATGACGTGTTAAATATCTCCAGGTCATCTCTCTCCTCCTGTCAAACACATCATGACATAACATCACTTTATCACAAAGATGACATGTTAAATATCTCAAGGTCATCTCTCTCCTCCTGTCAAACACATCACGACATAACATCACAATATCACAAAGATGACATGTTAAATATCTCCAGGTCATCTCTCTCCTCCTGTCAAACGCATCACGACATAACATCACAATATCACAAAGATGACATGTTAAATATCTCAAAGTCATCTCTCTCCTCCTGTCGAACACATCATGACATAACATCACAATATCACAAAGATGGCATGTTAAATATCTCCAGGTCATCTCTCTCCTCCTGTCAAACACATCACGACATAACATCACAATATCACAAAGATGACATGTTAAATATCTCAAGGTCATCTCTCTCCTCCTGTTGAACACATCACAATATCACAAAGATGACATGTTAAATATCTCCAGGTCATCTCTCTCCTCCTGTCAAACACATCATGACATAACATCACAATATCACAAAGATGACATGTTAAATATATCAAGGTCATCTCTCTCCTCCTGTCAAACACATCATGACATAACATCACAATATCACAAAGATGACATGTTAAATATCTCAAGGTCATCTCTCTCCTCCTGTCAAACACATCATGACATAACATCACAATATCACAAAGATGACATGTTAAATATCTCAAGGTCATATCTCTCCTCCTGTCAAACACATCACGACATAACATCACAATATCACAAAGATGACATGTTAAATATCTCAAGGTCATCTCTCTCCTCCAGTCAAACACATCACGACATAACATCACAAAATCACAAAGATGACAT